>VNJO01004338.1:0-14187 GCA_008042535.1 Drosophila tani
AACAGTTTTCAGCTGAAAAGATTTGAATGTCCGTCATAGCCAAATGCCGTGTAATATGAAAAGAGTGAGCCGCATAAAAGGAGCACAATGCTGACGCCTGATTCTGATGCCAAAAGCTTGGTCCTGCGAGCATCCTGACGATGATGAGCGCAGCGCAGCGCACAAAACGATGATGCACAAATCCCTTAAGAGCGGATTTGGAATTTCTGCGAGATGGTGGAAGCTGGAGACGACCGCTTCCCCGGCACAAAGACGGCTTAGCCGGAATGGGGGGACACTGTACTGGGGCAGGACGACGAATAAAGCGACAGGCTTTAAAGTATTGTGAAATAGATGCCAACTCAGATCCGTATAAGCCGCCTGCTGCGAGCCAGCGGGATCCCTTTTCGACTGGAGTCCGTGTTCCCTGCTCCCAATACGATACGATATCGAGGCGTTGCTCGGAGGAAGTGCTGTATTTGTAGTGCAGCCAACTATTTGTTTTAACCCGCTGTGCCCAACTGTGAGCGAAATGTTCGCAATTCCGTGCTATCTGCTATCATCCAGCCCCGTAATGGTTATTGGAAACACAGCCGAAAATTCCCATCAAATATTGACTCGGCCTGGCTGCAAATTTTTTTTTGTAACCATGTGCACTATTAGAAAATGTGATAGTCTTAGTTTTTATTTCCAGCATTGGAGCAATCTCAATGAAACTTTCCAAATAGTTTTTCATATATTGTAGTTAGGCCCGGATCGGGTGTATATCATACAGCTGTCACAGGAACGATCCGAAAATTAATAGAAAGAAATTATTTCTTTCTTAATATTCAAGGTATTGGCACCTACTCCGAAATATATATATAAAGATCAACTGAAACTATTTTTGTTTCAGTTTCAGACCTCGGTTTTCGATGTCTCTTTAATATTGGTTAAGCTTCAGCCAAAAAGGTAGAACAGAAGCAATTATTCACAATTTTTTTAGTAAAATAGACAACAGTTGACTGAGATTAAATTGAACCCTTGGGCTTAAAGATTATTGTGTCACTCGACCTAGGCTTTTTTGCACACTGTAGTGGCGACAAACACCCTTCCAGCCTTCCCCGTTTCCCCTCCGCGTTATACTGTCAGCCATGAACTTTTATTATGCCTTGAGGTAAATTGTTTTATTTATTTTTTAGGCCTGTCGCCAGGACGCTGGCGGCGCTGGGTCCTTGGGCCTGCGTCCTCGCTCCTGGTCAACGCATAATTCAGCGTTACTTTGTTGCCACATTTGCGGCCTCATCCCCACATCGCAGTGTCCCACCACCCACGGGGCATACAGCATCCGCATCCGTATCCGCAGTGGCATCCGCATCCCTTCGGGGCCAACGGCCAACGAAAAATCGCAACAATTTGTAATGCCAAATATTTTATTCATTCTGCGTTTGCCGAGCCGCCTGGGCCGCCTTGGGCCACATAAATAAATACATATTTGTGTATTATTTTTTATCCCCGTCGGTCCGATTGGCTCAACAGGTCAGAGCAGCGGGAGATTCAGCTCCTCGCGGGGTGTGTCCACATATGAGGACATTTATGGGGCGGCTTTTCCTGCATACAAATGCAGCTCTCTACCTTCTCCACTTTCTACTCTAGAAAGGCGGAAAAGTGGGAAAGCCGAAGCTCACATATATTTATCACGTCGTTAGTGGTACACGGTTTTCACGAAATAAATTAGCAATTTGTTCGTGTCAATTCGATGGAATTATCCTGATGCAAAGTGGTTAAATAATTTATTTCTCCCGTTGGTATTTCCGATATAAACAACATACATATACATATTAAAACAATTAGCAAAGCTACAGTCGAATGTGATCGATTGCCAGATATCCAATACTTAAAGCAGTGTGCATTAAATTTAAAAACAGATGAAGATTTTTATTGAGTAAAGAATATGAATATTTAAATCTAACCCGACGGAATGGGCAAGAAAATGTTGCTGGAAACATGTTGAGCAATACTAATAGGTACTGCCGGCACATCGGGGTTGTGGCACCAACTCACAATTTTAATAAAGGTAATGTTCAATACATTTTTTAGAATTCTATGAGTTATACAACATTTAGAAAGTTGATTATAAAATACAGAATGGAGGAAACAGTAAAAAAATATGAGTAAATGATTTTGAACAATTACAACTAAACCTATCTTCTTCATTTTATAATAATTTTATTGTTTACACTTTATTGACACTAATGAAGCTTAGCACCTTTTTGGGAATTTTACTCCAGGACTCTATAATTAGTTTCTGTGTGATCCGATGTTGGTTGATATGTATGATATGATATGTCTCTCATTCAAATGTGGCCTTTTGTGTTATGTGGCCTGAGATATATGCGATTTTATTATTCCGCAGTTTTTTATATTTTTTATGATCAACACAAGGAAAGCATAACTAAATCTAATAAACACGTGCTTTCTTTTAAGGCAATTCAACGAACCAAAAAGTATTTCTTTTCGGTACTTTTATGATCGAATATTTTTTAACTTTGGCCTCAATTAATGTTTAGTCTTACTTAAGAGATCGATATTAGAAGTATATGTATTTGAATTAATGGCATCTTTTTTTACTCCCTAAAACTCAAAATAAATTGTGACTAAATTTAGACAGAAATACAAAGTAAAACATTTAGAGATCTTTGTCTAATTTCAAAATTAGGGCCAAAAACAGACATTCAGTTATCAGCTCGTAAATCAGTTTTCCGATATTGTGGGGCCATGCATTTGTCGGAAAAGTGAAACTTCATAAACGCATCGACGCGCTGCCAATTCGAACGTAATGAACTCCAATCAAGGGCGGCGGGCGATTTGTCTATTATGGCGCATTGATTAGCGCGTTTGGCCCCCTATTCACAGTTCACAGTTCAGGGTTCACACTTGCGGGTCACCAGGGCCCCAAACCAACTGTGAGAGGGGCGCGTCCCCCGACACGAATGCATGCAATGCCACACATGTCGTGTTTAATTAACCCCGAACAATTTCAGTTTCCGCCGCACGCCGCCAAAGTCCCGCCGCTGTTCGCACATGCATTTCCACAGCCGCATCTCCGCATCCATGGCACTTCCCTATACATCCTGCATATTCATTCAAACAAAAGGCACGCGCATAATTCCTATTCGTTCCTGCATCCAAACGCCACACTCCAAACTTCGAGCTCCGAGCAGCGAGCTCTGAACTCCGATGATGGCCCCCAATATCGGGGTGGCGTCGGCAGCACAGTGACCCAAATTAATCTTAGTCATTAGCAGCAGCCAAGTGCAAGTGTCGAGCGGTATGCGAACCCAGCTCGCCTGACAGACGATGACATTGCCAGCGGAATGGGGGAGAGGGTGTTTTTGGAGAGGGATCGAGGATCGGGGGAATGGGGAATGGGTTCTCGAGGAAGACGCGGAACGAGACCTTCAGTAACCGCCGCCCTTGAGTTGCCATGTCTAGGCTGCGCGCAGACAAAGTGCCAAAAGTTTCGTCGCGTCAGCGGAGGAGCAGGATGTGTCAGGTCAGGATCTGCTCTATTTCGGAATTTACAAAATCCCAGGGCGGCCCCAAAACGGAGCGAACGCTTCAACAAATGTCCAGCCATCAATCCCTGCAGTCAGCATCATTTGAATCCCTTGATGAAGAATTTCCGCCTGTTTATTTTGAATTGTTTTACCTTAAACACGAAAGTAGAAAAATATTTGTAATTGGTTACTAAAATATATTCCCGTTAGTTAAGGCTTTTTTAATGCAAATATATCAACAAACAAAATCTAGCTAATAAAATAGCCAATTAAATAAAGTACCATTCTATTTTTTGACCAGAATTTAGCAACGCTGTAAAGAAACATTGCGACCCCATAAAGTATATATATTCTTGATCAGCATCACCGCCGAATGGATTTAGCCATGTGCGTCTGTCTGTCCGTTGTTAGTCAAACTAGTCTCGCAGTTGAGCTATCTGAATGAAACTTTGCAGTTGGTCTTATTTCTATTCTAGGTAGTAAATAAGTCTGAAAGGGCCAGATCAGACGACTATAATCGCTCGGTACATGTGTAGCAAAATGTTAGAATGTAAATGTAAAGTATATAGGTAAATGTAATGAAAATGTTTCGTTTTTTTTTTTTCAACTTATACGCATAGAACCTTAGAAATATGATTTACAATTTTTTCAAAATCAGAGTACTATATTATATCGCTGCCATAGGAGCGATTAATTTGTTAAATAAGAAAGGAGCATCAGCCAAAGTTCGGTGTCTTTATTAAGAAATGTTGTATCCACTTTATAAAGGATTTATCGATCGATTTCTATTTCAATCGAATCGATCCAATTGCAATCTGCAAGGGTGTATACATTTTGGCTGCACACTCAGTAACATTATTATAGCCTTACAATTAAAATTCTTATTAATTAATTTTTAGCAATATCCTTAAACTTTCCTTAGACCCGTAAATAAGCTTAATTTAAGTCTTTATTAATTTATTATCAATCTATTTATAAACCATGTAGAATACCATTAAGCGATGTAATCCCAAAAGGATCAAGTATTTAATGGGGCTTTATTGTACTTTAAATTCCCGGCACATTACCGTGCTTCGTGTGGCCGATTATGAATCGCAAAGATTACCGCACATAATTATTATCATCGTCAGGACGAGGGAAAACGGGGAGGGGCGAGCGAATCTGAAAGGTGGCTGGCAGTCAAATGGTCCGTCCGCACACTAATTGTGAGTAACACGTTCGCGTTTACGAAACTTTCTGGGAATTTTCGTCGGAAAACAGCCGACCCAAGAGCCAGGAGCCGGAGTTTCGGCCAGACAAGTCCTCATCCGGCATCTCGCAGCTAGACATGCAGTCAGCCGGCAAGTGCTTAGACATTAAAGTTTGGCGCGCTCGCCTAATAAACCAGAAATTCGCTAGGGCCAAGCTTTAAGGGCCGCCGTCATTAACAGGACACTTCTAGCCCACTCCGAGGCGGCCCATAATTAAAGCCAGGAAACTGCCGGGTGCCTTTAATTTTAGACCATTCTATGGCATTGAAAATCAATAAATTTAAAATGTACAAGCGAATAAAATCGTAGCCAACACACGGCCATCGGGGGAAAAACAAAGAAGAAAAAAGAAAACAAAATTCCAGCCATAGAGATGATAGGGCGGCCAGAGAGTCCCTTTTGGGGGATGTTGTTGCTGAGGCGACAAAGCAAGCAAGGAATCGCCGAGCCAAACATCCTTTTGTCAATACAAAATACGTATAGTACAACGAAACAAATAAAGTGCCCGAATAAGCCCCACGAGCAAAGACAAAGACAAAAGTCAAAAGTGCAAAAACAAAGGCAAAACAACTCGGAAGCGCCAACAGGACTCGCCGACTCGCAGGACACGAAGGACTCTGGCCAACGCATGCGCCAATCTCCAAAGCTGGGGAAGGCAAATGGCTGGCTCTCTACCCTTCCGAGGGATGGAGCGGAGCTCACAGGAACGCTCCCCAAATGGCTAAAATGGCGCACACGCACACAGAAACGCGTTGGCCATTTCCATTTCTCCTCCAAAATGGAGAGAATTTCCTCGCCAGCCGCCAGCAGGCAGCAGCCGATGCCTGTGCATTTGCCCAAGAAGAGCAAATGATTTTTAACAAATTTCATTAACATCAGAGGTCCGTAATCATTCAAGCATCGCGTTTCGTAACAGGGCCAGGTCATAAGAGTCCGATACTGGCCGCCACAGCACAGATCCCAACTGCAATCACGGCCAGCCTCCGAGCTCGCCATGTGTGTCTCGCCAAATAGTTGTTACCGCGGAGATACCTAGGGAAATCCCGTGCAACGGTCGCGAAAAATTATGTAAAAGTCTGTGAACGTGAATTTATATACTTTCCTATTGAAAACCGAACGATTCCAAGATGATCGACGAACAACATCCCATGCAGATCGGAATGTGTAAGTATCGAAGGACTTGGCGGTTGCGATTTCCCGAAAGACACGCAGAGCCGTCGGCTTTTCCACGCCCCAAAACTTATAAAAGCCGACGGAATTCCCTTACAACAAAAAATCGTTGAATATTTAATTAATTTATTATTTTGAGTGAATCAACTGCAAATAAGAAAGGAAATTTTAGTACCTTACTACACATAAATCAGGTAAGGTTTTAAAGGTATTTACGTTAACAAAAGAAGATTACAGTTCAGAAATAAAGTATGCGTCGATTAAAGTTGGTTTATTTTCTAGAATTTTTAGACATCAAATCGAAAAAAACAAATATCTAAAAGAAATAAAAATCGAGTTACCAAACACCAAACTAAAGCTATCCAGACGTTTTAAAATAATTGAATTGCTTCACAACCTCAATTTAAAAGTGATTTAACAAAAATCTATGTTAAATCTAAAAAAAAGAAAATTCTTTTATTTATAGTGACGTTTTTTTCAAACTGCATTTACAAAACAAAACTCATAATTCCACTTTTAATTGCGAGACTTTAGTACAAACTCTCAAAATAGAAAATAAAGGTATATAACGCACTTTAGTAACATTTTGACAAGCAATTTCTATTTTATATTTACAAGTTAAATGTGTTAAAAACTCCAATATTATCACTTCCATTGTAATGTGCTTCCGCAGACTTAGAGGCAACACCAAGGGTGCCAGATATGCATAAGATTCAATCCGAGCAGGAAACACTCCAGTTCCACTGGCTGAGAGCCAGTGAAAATTTCAACATATTTTCCAGTGCAAAGCAAATTTTGACTTCTGTCAGGGATTAGGCCAAAACAAAGCATTTACGCTGCGATTGCTGGCACAACAAAACGGCACCATAACTTCATTGTGCGCCCAAATCCGATTAAATAAAACGCTGTCAGTTGCTGCCGCGGAGAGCTGCTGCCAACTGACAGCGGATTGGGAACCGGAGGCAGGAGCGGACTGCGACTCGGAACGGCGGCGGCACACAGCATCCTGGCAGCGCGGCAGCCGGGCATCCTGGCATCCCGGCATCCTGGCAAGGGTTTCCGCCGACTGCCGACTGCCAACATATGCCGCCAGCCGCTGAAACCGACGTCGTGAGCCCGTGCCTCATCCCCTTTGATTTAGTAAGCCCAGGCATGTCTTCAGCAAGGGTGGCAATCCTCCCTGTTGATTCATTTAAATGCTGCCTGCCCCTGGTTCAATGAAATTGGTTCATAATCTAGTTATAAGCAGGGCCACCCCTAACCCGCCCCTCAGTTCCGCTGCACATTAGAATCTAATTAGGGCGGGGGCAAGTGGAAGTGGACTATCAGTGTCGGCTTTGCACTTGTCCGCCTCGCAAATCCTCGAATCCATGGCCCAGACATGTCCGGCAAACATGTCGGAATATACGTATTCTCGAACGTCAAACGCCGAATGACGGAGCACAAAAAGTGTAACAGGTGCGGCAGCTGAGCGGATTATTCGGCTTCAGTCCTAACTAAATAACTCCCCGTTGTTTCAAGTGTCAGAAGTTAAGGTTAGTCGGCGTACAAGGATTAGAATATGGAGCAGGACAGCCTGCAGGAGGCCGTAGTTACTACAGACAATATATTGACAAGCTTCTTTTTGATCCAAAGTCACACCATCTGCTGTGACTTCAGAAAGATATTTTGCTTTGCTTGATGTTAGAAAAAATTCCACATTTTATTTCAAAATGCTTAGTAATATATTATAATTATAATAACGGAACTGATCGTATGCTACACAAAAAAAATCGTCATAGAAACTACATAAATTCTATACTCTTGAGTATAAAAAATTCTTAATAAAATGCTTGTTAATTTGATACTACCAAATTAAAAACTATACTAACCTGCATTAAGAATTGAGAAAAATCACAAACGCAGCAAACAGAAAAGCACTAAATTCCAGCTAACGCGATTTTTGATGCATGTATGTAGGTTCGTATAAAAATAATACTCGAAAATACATAATTAAAACTAAAGAGGTTAAATACTATACTATTGAGTATACATTTGATATTATGAAGTATACAATTTATACTAAACTCGTTATACTTCTCGAGTATTTTTTAACGACAACGCTGTGAAAAATGGAAAAAACTTATTAAATTTAATGGTTCCTTGAAAACAACGATTAAGATATATTGTACAAAAATTAAGCATAGTAATATAATTGTATTAATGTTATAATAAAAAATTGGATTTTGGGGTTTTCGTTCGATTTAAAAACAAAATTTCTGTTAAATATAAACTGACGTACAATAACCAACATACAGCTCTTTCTGAAATTATCCCAATGGATAATCAAAGGACATTTCTACTCTTTTCCCTTTTATATTTTTTTCTTTCTCACATTTTACTTTTGTATATTTGTTTAGCGACAGTTTTCCTAGTTCAGTGAAACGGCAATTAAATTAACTCGAATTAAATTCACTCATAACTGCAATCGACTTTTTTCAACACTTGTTTACCACATGGAAAACCAGAATAAATAAAAACATAACTACATAAATCGGTTTACGTCAATCAGTGTGAGAGTTGTTGCAAAATTGTTAATCCGCAGCGGTGACGGTGACGGAAATACTTAAACATTCTGGGCATATTTCTGGCATAAATTGGCATGCCAGTTATAATGTTTTCGAAAAATTTAATGAAATTACGCACACATTTAAATCACTCAAATGCGGAATGACAAACATACACACACACGCCGAAGGAAAACATGTGAAAAACCGAACAAAAGCCGGGGAAACAAATTACGGTGAAATTTCAGCAATTTGCCATAAATTGAGACAACAAGGCACAAAAAGCCAAACAGCCAACCAGTCAGCACCGCAAATGTACAGTAATTTTTTGCCACCAACACCGACAATCGCACATACGCACATTACGCATACGCAGCGTTGGCTGTGTGCGTTTTTTACTCGACATTTCGCCATTTTGCATGGCATTTCGGGGAATTTCGAGTGCAGTGCAGCACACTCACACACTCACTCCCTGCTGGCGGGACAGTCATTTCAATAATTGCAAAACCACAAATTTACTACAACTCGAAACGGACCAGTCAGCCAGTCAGCAGCTGGACATTGGCTCGGTTTATATCGCTGGGGGGACGCGGTCGGGGCGGGGACCGACCGTGGACCGCAAATACAAATCCCTTTTTCCGGACCTATAGTTGTAAATTTGAGGCAAAAAGGCCGCTCCGCTCCGGCCGCAATGTGCATGCCGGAGAGTGAAAATAAAAATATCTGAAATGTTTCTCATTTGCATGTTCTCTGGGGCTGGACGCACGACACGACCGCAAAACCAAAATAGTTCCAATGGACATAAAATGTCAACAGCAGCAGCAACTGGGAGAAGGAACGGGAGTAGGAACCGGAGGAGGAGGAGGAGGAGCAGGGGTAGGACAGCCGCAGGCTGGGGGCCTCAATCAACTGCTGTTGAACGGAAATGAACGCATGTTAACAACACCAGTAACATCGGCAGCAGGCGGAGGAGCAGGGGCAGCTGCCACAGGAAGGACTTCGAGCAGTGGCAAGGCCGGACACAATGACAAAATGGCGTCACTCAGCAGAAATGTCAACGGAAGTTGCAGCAACCACAACAGCAACAGCAGCAGCAGCAACAACGCCATAAACAAGCAACATCAGCCGCAGCAGGGAATGGGACAGATGCCGGGACCTGGGCCCGGACCCGGACCCGGACCTCCTCTCTGCAACCGCATCACCTTGGGCGAGTGCAGCCTCAATGGAATGGACAGCTTTGCGACGCCAGCAGCACCTCCGTCGGCATCCAACACACCGCAAGCGCCTCCGGGAATGGGAACGTGTGCGGTTCCGGTTCCAGGTCAGGGACTGGGTCTGGAGCTCCTCGGCTTGGGCCTTGGCCCACCCCATCCGCCCCCAACGAGCCAGTGCGCCCACTGCTGCCAGCCAATTTGTGATCGCTACATCATGCGCGTGGTGGAGAACTCCTTCCACGAGGGCTGCCTCAAGTGCACCGCCTGCTCGCTGCACCTGGTCCACTCCTGCTACGCGAGGGAGGGCAAGCTCTACTGCCGCCTCGACTACGAAAGGTGAGTTCGAACCCACTCACATGACTGTGAAGTGACCTCTGCGGTCACCCTACAGAGGAAAAAAGTATTGACATTCATTTTACTCTAATGAAATATATAACACATATTTGGTATTGTTATAACAATATATATATTCACCAAATATCGTATGTGTTATATAGATTTTTATTGATGCATTTTGGAAGTGTTTTTGAGAGTGTGTAACTTTCCATCGCAGACTCTACATCCGCAATCGTTGCCTTGGCTGTGGCCATAAAATCGCCGCCGATGAGCTCGTGATGAGGTGCCACGAGAACGTCTTCCACCTGAAGTGCTTCGCCTGCGTGGTCTGTGGAGCTCTGCTGAAGAAGGGGGAGCAGTACGTGGTCAAGCAGGGACAGCTCTTCTGCCGCTTCGATTACGAGAAGGAGGTGGAGATGCTGCAGGGATACGGTGAGCTGCAAGCCAGAATCCTCAAACTAAAACTAAACGGCAACCGATATATTGATTAGATTTCTACGGAGATGAACTCTTTCCGCCCAAGTTGGACGGAAGACGCGGACCCAAGAGACCGAGGACTATATTGAACACCCAACAGAGGCGAGCCTTTAAGGCCTCCTTTGAGGTGTCGCCCAAGCCCTGTCGCAAAGTGAGAGAGAATCTGGCCAAGGAGACTGGTTTAAGCCTAAGAATAGTGCAGGTGCGCAATGGTTTAAAATAATATTTATTATTTCAGAGGGAAAGATTATACATATAAGATAAGAGCTCGCACTAAAAGTTCACAAAAGAAAAAAGTGAAGAGGGAACGAGGTGTAGTACAATTTTAATTTATTTATGCTCTTTCAGGTGTGGTTCCAGAACCAGCGGGCAAAGGTCAAGAAGATACAGAAGAAGGCCAAGCAGGAGCCGCCCAGCAAGGGAGCCAGTGACTCGCAGGACTCGCAGGAGTCGCTGGACAGCAGCCTGGCCACCAAGATCAAGGACGAGGCGCACAGCGACAGCGAGTCGCAACTGGAGTCGCCGTACTCCGCGGCCTCCGACGGACTGAACCGGATGCGCTGCACCATCAAGGACGAGCAGGAGCAAGTGCCCTTTAACTGCATGGAGACCAACAAGGGTAAGAATTCCAAAAAACGTATTAGACTCAAGGTAAACTAAGTTCTAAAATCGAAACCCACAGAAAACTGCAATAAGAACAGTGAACCCATACTGAACACGATTCTGGGACTGAGCTACGCCACCTTCCAGCAGCTGATGGGACCCTTCGCCCAGACGCCGATGATCAATCCGATCGATCGGCTATACAGCATGCAGAGCTCCTACTTCCGGCCCGAGGAGCTGCAGGCGTACGGCGAATGCGGCGTCAAGGACTCCACGGATCACTAGTCTGGCCTCCTGTCGACGAGGCCTTCGAATTTTAAGCCCAAATCAAAATTAGACCTTGTAAAATAAAAGAATGTTAATGTGCTAGCAGTCGAACTTACACACCCCGCTTTAAGTAGAGCAGTTCCCACTCCGATTTGGCAGCACTTGCGCAACATCCACCATTTAGCAGGGACGAAGGATGGCTATGCAGGTGCAGTCCTGAAATTAGTTCCGCTCGGTTGACAGGCACAAAGCATTTGCCACAGCAGTCGCAACCCCGGCGGGCGGCACTGATTCTGGGACTGGAACTGGAATGGGCGTAAAATACCAATTCGCCATGCATAGTTCAAAGGGCCATGGCCGGATCGGGAGCCGTATACGTATTCGTATCCTCCCGTGACCTCCCCACGATTACGGCTCTTTTGACAGCGTCAACATAAAAGTGTCGCGAATACAGCCAATTTCCTGGACTTTCCACGCCCATCTTGTCCTTCTCTTGCTCCAACTTATTGGTTTAACGAGAAGGAGCCCCAAATCAGCAAGTCCTTTAACACAAGGCAACGAAAGGTTCCTCATATCGATGTTAGGATATCCACTTTCAATGCTTTAAATCCAAAATTACTTTATTTAGTATCTATGTCCATGAGCGACAAGTTAAGGTATTTTATTAAATACTTATTTGGTTTGCTTTTATTTAATTTATTGAGATCAGATCTAAGAAACAATCCTATTTAGTCAGTAAAATGATTTCAAAACCTTATTATAATTCATTCACTTAACCATATATTTTCCTCTTATTTTAATTTTAAAGTTCTTTAAATTTAATATGATTTAAAATATCTCTCCAAACATGAAGTATTTTACTATAACTAAATACTTGGGAAAATGTATTCTTAGCGGATAGATTCAGGTCTAATAATATATAATCCTTGGCGAACTTAGATTTTATACAACTTATAAAACAATATTTACAATGGTTACTCAACAAATTTTTACCAATTCCATAGGTTTTCAAAAGCTTAGGCTTTAAGGAGATTAGACCGCTTAATGGTAAGCCAATAATTATCGTAAAAACAGTGCTGATATGTACTGTCTCGTATTACCATTTTATGTAGGACTTCGATAGAAAACACTTGGGCAATCGGTGGCTAATTGATTTTGGAGGAACTGCAACACGTGTTTACACAACTCCTGGAGCGACCAACCCCGCCAAGGAGCACCCCTCCGAAGCTCGGAACAAGTTCATGCAATTTGTCACAATATGTGTCACATTAGCCACAGCAATTGCGCTTAAACGTCGCCGTCTCGCCGGATCTCCGGTTCTCCAGTTCTCCGGCCGAGTTCCCCCGGCTGTCGTCATCGTCATCAGGACCGCTAACCAGATTAAACCCCAATCGCGACACCGATACGGCCAAGGATATGCCAGCGGCAGGGGTTCGCAATAGCGGCAAAGTAGGCAAACAAAGAGCCGGGCCTCAACCACCACAGAGTTTTTCCGCCACAGAGACACCACCGCCAAGGAATCCGAACCCACCCCATGACCATGCCCTTTTGCAGGAAGCATGTAAGTCGTTTTCAGATACACGCATTAACGGGGCACGTAAAAAAGAGATCCAGTTCCAGAACCTGTGTCCGCATCATTAATCAAACGCGGACAAGGACAAACAAGTGCAAGGGCCGTTCCAAAAAAAATTGCCCCAACGAATGGCGACGACGTAAAGTCCCGGGTCCTGCAATGTCCTTGCCAGCCACGTACCGACGTGCTCCTTGCTGAAGGATCAGTTTCCGCTCTTAAACGTGAAAATTGCGTAATTAATTACTATTTCACGGAACTTAATGTACATTTTCTTGTTTTATAAATCCAAGTTGGTCGCAAAATATCGAATCGAATGTGAGTTTACTTTTGATCACTTTTGATGACTTATTTTGGTTTTAATTGGGATTAATCTTAAATAACGATAGCTTACCATTAATTTGTTGAAGCTTTACTGCATACTTTCAGTAAATATAACAATACAGATATTTAAGTTCTAAGAAACTAGCATAATTTACAGACGAAGCAATCCACAGTGGTCCGGCTTGTATGGGGAGAGCGGCCAAAAATACTTCTAGTTGAGGTAGGGACTTGAAACTTTGCACAAAATTTTTTTATATTTATCCTAAAATAATATGTAAAAATCAGCCAGATCGGGCAACTATATCATATAGCTGCCATATGAACAATCGGTCTGATATTCAGTTTTTATATGAAAAACTATTGTTTTTTATTTTGATGCAACAATACTTTGGACATTTTCGTATATAACCTGGGAAACTTCAGAAAAAATCTGGATACTATAGGTTATAGCTGCCATAGGAACAATCAGCGTAAAAAGAGTTTTCGCCTGAAACTATTTCGCCTTAACATAATAATGACAGAAATTATAAATGTAATTAACAAAAACGAACATAAAATAAATCAATTTTTTAATTTATTTGCTTATTTAATTTATTTGCTTTGCTTTTTTTCAAATTGAGGTTAGGTTACCTTTTTGTATTTTGCAGGCCGCACGGCACCTTACGGCACTTGAACTAAACTTTCTTATATTCTTACAATGCTTAAGAATATTATACAAAAAGATTTGTGAATGCCAAAGAGTGCCATCACAACTAAAACTTTAACCAAACACAGAAAAGACAAACTAAGAACATTCACAATTATGTACTAAATACAACAATGATTTACACAAAACACAACAAATACTACATATACTTTTTATTGTAAAAAGAAAGTTAATACCTTTCTTTAAAATATTAATCACTTCCATGG
>VNJO01004350.1:0-25504 GCA_008042535.1 Drosophila tani
ATGTTTATATCTTCATTAATAGAGCTCTGACCATTAAGAGCCGTATGTTGTCGGAAAGGTGTTTACATTGGCTTTTGGATTGTACTTATTTGAAATTTGTTTAACTTACGGTTTTCAAGATTTTTAATGTAGAAGAAAAAATCTGGTTTTTCGCGAATATCTTCAAAACGGTTCTTTGGGAATTTTTTTTAATGAGTTCAACGTGTTCAGCGTCTCAATATTAAGCGGAAAAAGTGGGTTTAAACGTTTATATAAAAAAAAAATATAAATTTGTAAACTAGTGTAATAAGTTTGTACCGACTAGAAGTATTACGGTCAAACGACAAGCCCTGGTTTAATAAGGCAATACAAAACGAAATATTAGAAAGATATAGGGCTTATAATAGATGAAAGCGTCACAGAACGGAACAATTATACAATGAATTTTCAAGGCGCAGACGTATAGTAAACAACCTCATGTGCAATACTAAACGTACCTACTTTTCTCATAAGTTAAATAGTGCAATATTCTCTAGTCAGACTTGGGAACATATTAAGAAAATCGGAATAGGAAAACACAAACCAAAGATAACTGCCGATATAGATGTTAATAATCTCAACAACTCTACAATTTACGCAACTAAATTTACCAGAAGTCTTAGACAACCCGTACCTGAACTCATCGCCAGAAAACTGTGATAATTTATTTGAATTCGGTTGCATAAGCCAATATTACGTCCTAAAAACGATCTGTGATATTAAATCAAATGCAATTGGCATGGACAAAATAAACCCCAAATTTTTGACATTAATTCTTCCAAAAATTCTAAAACATATCACACATATAATTAATACAGCGCTGATGACTTGAACATTTCCCGAAGACTGGAAAGTGGCAAAAATTATCCCAATACCGAAGAATGGAAATGAGTACAGGCCAATATCCATACTGTCTTTCCTTTAAAAAGGGTTTGAGAGATTAATGGCCAAACATCCGATTTTACTGAAATTTTCAGGAAACGTCCGCTCTATTTTATTAATTTATTGTATCTATTAACTTTAACCCGAAAATAACGAGTATAGCTTGTTTAACTTTTTTTATGATTTTTATGGGCGCAAGTGGACGTGGCCATATTTTAAAACAAACTTGATCTGCGTGCAACAGATTCCAATGTTGTCACCAAATTTGGTAACTCTAGCTCTTATAGTCTCTGAGATCTGTTGTTTCACACGGACGGACAGACGGACATGGCTAAATCGACTCGGCTGGTGATGCTGATCAAGAATATATAAATCTTTTATGGGGTCGGAGATACCTCCTTCTGCCTGTTACATACATTCTTGGTTGGCACTAACTTATAATACCCTTGTACCCTATGGGTACCGGGTATAAAAATAGTAGAGGACATACGAAACAAAGTAGATAACAGTGAGGTAACTTTTTAACACTTCTTGACTACAGTAAAGCGTTTAACACGGTTAACCACGAAATACTTTTAAGTTAGCTTCAAAACCTGAGCAATTTTTCAAATACGGCTGTCAAATTAATCAGATCTTACTTGACTTGCAGAAAGCAGGCTGTAGTAGCAAATGGGAATGAGTCTGACTGGGTATTTATTAGCCGGGTGGTCCCGCAGGGATCCGTGTTAGGGCCGCTTTTATTCTCCCTTTATGCAAACGACCTTCCAAAAACCTTATTAGTAAGTAATGTACACATGTATGCTGATGATGTACAAATGTATGTTAGTCGCCCGTTGAGTAAAATTCAAGATTGTGTTGATTTATGTAATGCTGACCTATTGCGTGTCTCAGAATGGGCGAAAGTCAATGGCTTAGCTATATACCCCTCTAAATCGAAGTGTCTTACATTATATAAAAGAAAGTTACAAACGGGAAACTTGGACAAACGTATAATAGACAATCAGGAAATCGACTATGTTGAAAAGGCGGTTAGTCTGGGAATAACTTTTAATAGGACTTTAACATGGAATGACCAAGTAAATAAAATATCTAGTAAAATATGCGGACTGATGAGGCAACTTAAAGTAACGAAAACGTTTTTGCCGGCAAGAAGAAGATATTTGGTAGCAAAATCATTCCTAATACCAACACTGACATATGGTATAGAGATATTTGGAAATACTGATCTGGCCAGATAAAAGTATCGTTTAATATTATATCTAGGTTCGTTTATAATATAGGACGATTTGATAATGTTACCGTTTATACAAACGAGCTACTTAACATGCATTATAAAAGCTTGATTCAATTCAAAATATTAAAGGTTTTGCACAAAGTTATATTAACCAAGCAACCATCATACCTATTTGATTTATTAATCTTTGCATCGTCTAGGCGAACAAATAACCTAAGGAATATTAAATGCAAGCAACACTTCTAGAATTTTCATTGGATTTGCATATATTTGATCTTAACTCTTCAAAGAGAAAGGTATCTTTAGTTCTGTTCACTCAAAATAATTAATATCTTTTTTATATATTTTTAAAAATAAAATGAAATCTGGCTATAAAAAACAGCCAAAAATATTGCATGTTTTTTTTAGCTTTAAGTGTTTATATCTTCATTAATAGAGCTCTGACCATTAAGAGCCGTATGTTGTCGGAAAGGTGTTTACATTGGCTTTTGGATTGTTCTTTGTTCTTTGTTCTGTTTTTTCACGAATATCTTCAAAACGGTTCCTTGGAAAATTTTTTTAATGAGTTCAACGTGCAACTCAAAATTATGCGGATAAAGTGGGTCTTAACGATTATATATTTTGGCTGTAAACTAGTGTTTTTAATGATTTAATTGCAAACTGCAATGGTATACAGACTTCGGCTTACCGAAACTAGCTTTTTTCTTGTTTTAATATAAAATAATTTTTATTGCGCTCCACCGCGTTATTATTATAAACATTATTATTAACACAGACGAAGGCATTGGGAATCCAATATTTTATTTGTATATAAATAACAAGGAAATGACAAAAAATTATATTTAAAACAAAGCACGTACTTTGATATTCATTTTAATTTGTAATTATGCGATTAGCAGTTTTTATTTTATAATTCCTTAATCTGCACATGAAAAAATTTGCGTGCGCTCGCTTCAAGCCGTCAGTTAGTTTATGCTCTTCTGTTGAAGCTTTTATTGAAGAATAGGTAAAAAAAAAGTGCTGTTCTCATGTCCTCTGGGGTACTAACCGTGCACCCATATTCCCAAGATTAATGTTTTAAGTTTAGGAAGGCTATCTTCAGATAAGGTTATTTTGTACAAATCCACAAAGTACTCTAAAGGGTTCCTGCATTTCATACGAGGTTCTACAGTGGTGCAAAACCAAAGGCAAGTAGGATCTAGTGGTTCTACATGGTACGTGGAAAGATCCGTGCTTTCCATATCACTACGTATCCGGTTATACATAAAGACAATGCCTAGCATCGTTCTACGGTTTGCTAAAAAAGGTAGGTTAATTAGAAGAAGTCTAATAGAATTTTTGGTTTTCTCTTTTAAAAGTGAACGGGCGTGTTTCTGTTTTGCGCCTCGTATTTGTGTTAATTCCATGCTTTAAACCACCGGTGTTCTATTTTAAACTTCTATCTTGCATCAAGAATAATTCATCGTTTCACTTCGCGTGTGCATGCAGCTGTTTTTGTGTATTAATAACTGTACTAATTGCATATTAGTTTTGGTGCAGCGATTGCTTATCTTCATTTTTGCATTCCTCTTTGTGCTTTATCCGTTACGCCGATATTACAGTCACTAAAATATCCTACCATATTGTCTGCTCAATTAAAACCTGCAAAAAGGTTATTTCTATTTATGACCCTATTATCGGTTGCTGGCTTTGTGATAATGTTGTGCATGCCAAGTGCATTGATTGCACAGGGTGCGCTATTGCTGCGAAGCTTGTCGCGATGTTGAAAGGAAAATTATGGCTTATAAGCAGAAAACCAAAAAAACCAAAGGTACTAAACGAGTCCTCAAAGCGCAAGAAAACCACGGTTTGCACACCGCATTTGGCCGCTGCCCTGCAACTCGACGCAGGTTCTCAACAGCTGACTCCCACGGCACAGCCCCGTCCCCAATATATCTAACTCCAATGGTATTGAGATCGGGTGCGAGAAAAGATTCGACCTCCGAATGTGCCGCGTTAGGGACCGCAGCTCCAGTGATTTCCGATGAGTCCGCTGGTGGGTCAAAATCAAAATTAACGACCCCTCAGATCCCCGTCCCGATTGCTCCCCACGGTGACAGGCCTGGATTACCGGCCGAAATTGGTAATACAACCAACAAATCTGTTTTGCCAAAAGACCTTATTGCAGTACCACCAACGAGGCAGATATTTATCTCTCGGATTTACCCGTCTCAAACATCTGAAGATGTTACTGTCTATATTCAAGACAGAACCAAGTCCGATAAAATAAAGGAGGAACAATTTTCTTATGCTAGAGGTATTTCATCAAAATAAATGTCCCTGATAAGCTCTTTAACACAGAAAGAAGAGACGGCCTGTAGGAATTAGTCTACCCAGACCGGACAAAACCACTGTGTCAGCTACGTCCGTTTAAAAAATCCAACAAATTATTTCCTTCTTTCCTATCAGAATGCAAGAGGCACACAGTAAGCTTCCTAAATTGTATTCTGATAGTGTTTCCTTTGCATCCCAGGTGATTGTGTTCACAGAAACCTGGTTACAGCCGTAGATCCTAAGCCCCGAAGTTTTTTCACCTGTGTACACAACACACAGACTTAATCGGCCTTCCAGGCGAGGGGACGGGTTGACTCCAACCTCACGTCTGAATTATTAGCTTTTGAGGAATGCAATGATGTTGAATTCCTTTGGGTAAAGCTAACATTTAACGGTAGTGTTACTTCCTATTTGTTGGAACCACCTTTCCGCTATCCAGGCGGTCTCCAATAGACTTTCGGATAGGGATAATTTAATTGTTTTTGGTAATTTTAACATTCCTGGAGCTATTTGGTCTACAACTGAATCCTCTAACACACTTTTTCCTACTGCACGTCTCGATTTTATTGATGGCTTGTTTGGAATTTCGTTGTCTCAAGTCAACCATGTACGAAAGTCTTTAGATCGCCTGCTCGATCTCTGCTTTGTCTCTGATTCGGCAAGAGTCAGTTTGGTTTGGGTCCCGTCCTTGACGTAACCCGAAGATCCATACCCTCTTACTTTCAATGTGATTATCGATATTGGGACTGTTATGGAGAATAAGTCTGATCGGCCAGCTAAGAAAGTCCACTGCTTTCGCAAGCTGGATTATCGACGGCTGAATAATTTCATATCTGACTTTTATTGGTCCGATCTCTACAGGTGGATATACTCCGGTGACCTTGGTTCTCAGCTCTCATACCGTCTTCCTGGGTGTCCGAAGTAACAAGGCAGCTAATGAGTGCGATAGATCCGACTCAGCATCATCAAATAGTCTCGCTGTAACCGAAATAAAGAAGCCGGTCCTATCAGAACTCGAGGGTACCACAAGGACAGTGGCCGCTGAACAATAGACATCAGCAACTGGTTGCGAGGTGTCTGCAGCACTAAGGCCAAGATATAAAATATAACAACAGGATAGGGATGTTTATAGAAGTTTTAACGGGGCACTGCTACATTGGCCGCATGGCACAACAGCGCGGTGGACCCCACCAAGACTTCTGTTGCTGCTGCGGGAATGAAGAAGAAACAGAGAGCGTTCAACACCTTTTCTGTGATAGCCCCGCACTTCTTAGGAGGAGAACCCAATTCCTGGATAGACCCTTCTACGACAACCTGGGCAATCTGGCGAATGTGAGCCTGGATAACTTGGCGCTCTTCCTGGGCTGCCGCAACCAAACGGAGCTGGCCAGTAAGTGTCAGACAAAAATACCCCACCTTCCTCCCAACTACCTATCAATCCCCTCCCACTCCTAGCTACTCCTCCTGTTCTTTCAGACAACACAAGTGACATAACGGTCACTGGGTGCACTCGACACACGTCGAGCTGTCTGGTCATCCAATCCTATCCTAAGGCTAGAATTTATTTCATGGTAAAAAACCTAAACAAAAAACTGTCCTTTAAAAAACAAAAACATCGTAGTTTGGGACTCCCAAAGCAATTAAATATTAAATTATAAGAAAAAAGCTTCAACTTTTTAATTTAATGGGCAAGTTTTAACGCAAAACACATTTTCTATTTTCGTATACATTCGTTTCCCTCACACGAAGTTTGACAGCTGAACTAGGGCCTTGTTGAAACACATTTTCTATTTTCGTATACATTCGTTTCTCTCACACGAAGTTTGACAGCTGAACTAGGGCCTTGTTGTGCCGAACGAGGGCCTTATTTTTCCGGCGAGACTACCTTCTACAATTGTATCAAATCTATGAATTTTCTGCCCAGTACCTCATGAGGAAAGACAACCATTTCTCAGATGCTTTGTCCAGAATATCAATAATCGACCGGTATCCACAAGATCATCACCAAGAAAAAAATCTAACGAATTGGAATTCCGAAAGTTAGTGCAAAATAACATTCGTGAAATACACGTTTTTTTATCAAACAAAGAAAACTAATTATTTCACGATTTTCAACTGACGAGTTATACTCCAATGGACAATGAAGCCGGAACAAGAAGCCGGAATACATATTAAACATGGCACCAACGCACCAAGCGCTGATCACAACATGCAGCGGTTTTTGTGTATAAATAGCTATATTAATTGCAAATTAGTTTTGGTGCAGCAATTGCTTATCTTAATTTTTGCATTCCTCTTTGTGCTTAGTTATTTTTAATTATTATTATTTAAGACATTGGACTGCGCTACTGCTGTTAAACTTGTCGCGAGGTTGAAAAGGAAATTATGTCTTTTATGCGGCAAACCAAAAATGGTTTTTAGGAGCTACTTGTTAGTTTTCGTAAAACTAATGAGGTGCTCCTGGCGCTAGACTTCCAGTTTAATATCCTTTAGCTATTAAATGAGTCCTCCAAGCGCACGGTTGTCGGATCGCAACAACTCGCCGCGGGTTCTCAACAGCTCACTCCCTCGGCACAGTCCCCGACTTCAATATACCTAACTCCAATGATATTAAGTTCGGGGGCGAGAACAGATTCGGCCTCCGAATGTGCCGCGGGACGGGCAGCGTCTCCAGTTATATCCGTTGAGTCCGCTGAGCGGTCACAATTAATGACCCCCCATACAGAAAACCCCCAGGGTAACAGGCCTGGAATACCGGCCGAAATTGGTACTACGAATGTATTGCCAAAAGCCCTTATTGCTATTCCACCAACGAAACAGATATCAGTGTTAAAGCAAGAGCTTTTTCTTGAGTATAAATAATAAGTCGGATGGTGCTAGTTTAAATGCATAAATTTTAATGATAATTCGTAGGTTTTCCCTCCCTACTTCAACTTCTCGTGGCGTTACAACTTTAAGTATATTCTTCTCTCTTTTCTTTTTCTACCTGCCACTCATTCGTTCATAGAAATTGGCAGCATCAATTATTAACAAATCTACTAACTTGGTTTTTGACCCAACATACCGGCCCTCTTGAAAGTATGCGATTGACTTTCAAGGGACAGGTAATAAGGCGAGTTTCCGTATAGGATGGCGCACTTGGCAGTGCGTACGTTGCCTACACGCACGATGTTGTCCGATCCTTCGATGGTGCTGACTATGCGGCCAAGAAGTCACCGTTGTAGGGGAAGATTATCGTTGTGTCGTTGACAGCTAGATTTGGTGCAGTCTTCGTCCAGGTTGTGCGAACTTGAAGCTCGTTTATATACAAATGACTCCAGCGGCTCCAGAAGTGATGCTTTATGGCTCTGACCTTCTTTCATCGATCCAACTTGTCCAGATTGTCGTCAATTGGTGGAACTTCTGGTAGTGCTCGGA
Source organism: Drosophila tani (assembly GCA_008042535.1). Taxonomy (NCBI): domain Eukaryota; kingdom Metazoa; phylum Arthropoda; class Insecta; order Diptera; family Drosophilidae; genus Drosophila; species Drosophila tani. The sequence goes on from VNJO01004350.1 coordinate 7,865, forward strand.
GTGCGTCGCCCAATAAGAAGTGACCAGCCGTGAAAGCGGCCAGGTCGTTTGGGTCTGTTGATAGCGGAGTTAATGAGCAAGAGTTCAAGATCGCCTCGACATCAGTAACTGCTGTGGCTAACTTCTCGAATGTTAGACTGGTGTCTCGAATAGTGCGATTGGGTAGTCCCTTGCCGCTTTTGACTGCAGCTTTCCATATGCCCCCGAAATGTGGAGCCATGGGCGGAATAAAATGGAAGTTAATGAACTCCGTGCGACAAAAATTATGGATTGATTCAGTCCCTTCTTTTTCCTAAAAAATAGAAACTTCTTTAAGGCTTCTACCTTGTTATTAGTTCCTGCTAAGTTTGCAGCGTTGTCACAAAATATGTCCGAGGGCAGTCTGCGTCGGGCAATGAAGCGCTTGAGTGATGCAATGAAGCTATCCGTCGTGAGGTCTGAGGTCCTTAGCTGGGAGCAGGACAGGCGCCCTCAGACCTTATGAAGTTTTAAACCATCTGTGACCTGAAGAAAGAGACAGCGATTTTTAAGGTTCATGCGAATCGGCAGACCCTTTAGGACCGATGACATTTCTTAGGCGAAGTGATTGTTTTCAATATTCCAGACGATGCAATGTAGCGCCCGCTGCAATTCGGTTGGTGTTGGCGATGGCGACTGGAATGGCGTGATTTTATGGCAGCGCTGAATAAACCTGTACATCCAGGCGACGACTAGTAGGAAGCGATGATACGAGCTGAATTTATAGATTCCGTCAAGCAGTTGATTACTGGTCGTTTGTACGGTAAAGGCTGATTTTCTTTTCTCCAGTTGCACAGTCTCCAGGTCAATGTCAATGTTGTATTTACTGTCCTTAGGCCCATGTTGCTGATCTTGGCGTAGAAACTCAGGCCCCTCAAACCATATCGATTGTTCCAACTCGGTGATGGTGCAGCCTCTGGACAGGATATCAGCCGGGTTACAGTGAGTTGGAACATGTCTCCAGAGGCTATCTGACAAAATTCTTGAATTTCAGCAATTCGATTGCCGACAAAGGTAGATGTGTTGCCGATTCCAATGTAGAACCATTTGAGAGTCGCACCATAAGTACCATAAGGTTGGCTGCGAAGATTTTAATGATTTTCTGATAAAGTTGTGCTAACAGATGTGCTCCGCACAGCTCTAATTTAGGCAGAGATAGCTTCTTGCTGGGAGCAACTCTGGACTTGGATGTGAATAGCTGTACCTTGATTAGCCCATTTGATCCAAGTGTGCGAGCGTAGATGCAGCATCTATACGCTCTGATGGAGCCATCACAAAAAACCGTGTATCTGTATAGTGGTATTGCTATAGACTCCAACGCCGTAAGCGACGCAAGTAGGGACATCCAAGCTGTATGGATTTCTTGGTGTACTGACTCGTCCCAGCGTAGTTTTAGTAGCCACAGCTCCTACAGAATGATTTTTGCCACGATGACGATGGGAGTAACTAATCCCAACGATGCGACGATGCTATGGACAAGATCGTGCGCTTGGTAACGTGGTCGGACTCTACTCTCGGCGAGAACGAAAGCATGAATGTGTTCCGTACTTGGTCCCATTTTAGACCAAGCGTACTAGTTAGCATTTCGTCGTCCAACTGCAAATGTTTGATTGTATCATCATCGGCAAACTTACCGTGATTCGATCGTACTTCCAATCGACCATCTGAGCTGGGTGGTACCGTTTTCAAATGGAACTCCCAACAGTTTCGCTGCTCCGGCGTAAGTGTATTCTCGGGAGTCTCCACATAATCGATGCGCCATAGCTGTTCCAGATTTTCGCCAATTTCGTCTAGTACGATAAATTAATACTGATGTAGTGCTTTGAGATGAGCTCGACATCGACCAGACACTATCCACCCAAGTAGCGTGTTCTGGAGTACTAGCAAATCCTTTCCAACTGCTAAGATATCGAAGAAGGTTTTCGTGCCTAAAAGCATATCTCGGATATGAAATTCACCTGAGAACATGAATGCAGAAGCGCTCTTCCTATTTTGTAGCATCCAGATGCATCCTAGACCAGAACCAGTGCTGTGGCCAGGATGACACAATCGGAACGCGGTTCCTTGTGAGTATGTGTGACTGCGTCCGAAACTTGAGGTTGTGACAAGGGAGTTTCGGCTGACCCAGGTAAGAGTCGATGAAGCAGCGTGTGATGCGCTAACGCACAGATGCGGGATCTCTGCGTCGATGGGCAGTTGGCGACAAGATGACCCTTGCCAAGGCAATTAATGCATAGCCTTTGGCGTTTTACTGCATTGAGGCGATTTTCTAGGGCGAGAATGATTAGTTCTGGGCATCTAAATGTCTTGTGGTCTGTATTTGAACAGATGTTGCAAGTTTTTGTTGTACAATTGAAGGACAGACTTGCCTGGTTTCTCTACGAGCGGGACCTATGGCAACCTGGTTGGCTCATAGAGGCTTCAGCAGTAGGCTTCTTATCCGATTCCAAATATTGACAATGACGTTCGACGACTTGGACGCTGTTATCCCACGAAGGCAAGATGGTATAATCCAGCGACTCATTCCACTTCCTCTTGGTCTCCTGGTCCACCTTTCCCATGACTATAGAGATTAGCATGGCCTGGCAGATTTGTGTATAATGCGGATGCATTATCGATTAGGCTGCGCAAGTACTGACCATTTGACTTGGCGGCAGTTGGCAAAACGAGAAGCGACGATATATTATCCAAGAATACGAGAGTTGGGGTATCATAGCGCTGCTTTAAGCGATCCAGAGTCATTGTGTAGTTGCCTGCGGTCACCTGGAATGCTCGAACCGTTTCTAGGGCGGGTCCTCGGGGACAGTTTAACAGCCGAAACGGCTATTGCGTTGCAGCTCAGCTGAATCCATCTGCTCTATGGCTTTCTGTGTGGATTAAGCGAGTTTAAAATACGATTCCAAAATCGACAAACGGCAAGATAGTTCCAAAGGAGATAAGTTCAAACCAGGCTCCACTGATTTGCTCATACGCATAAGGTTCTTCCGAGCACTCGTTCGCTGAGTTTTAAGTTGCCCCAGCGGACATTTTGTAGATGTTTGTTTACTTTATTTATGCTCGACCTGGCAATGCCTTGCTTGACAAGGTATGTGGGAGCGAGCGAGACGACGAGATGTAGTGAAGAGTTTTGGCTCGCCGAACAGCGGGGCAACCGGCTGGCCAAAGAGGAGGGTGGAAACCAATGCGCTGTGGCCGATTGAGGTAATGTGTGCTGGAGGTGCTCCCTGCTTGGGCGATCTATAGGTGGAGGACTGAGATGTCGACTCCAACTATGACTTTGAGACTTGGAGGATGGTGTGTCCACTCCAACGATGTCCAGGCTATATGTTGATCAGCAGCGGTTGCGAACAGTGGCAGGGACTGCTGCAGCGGAAAGCCAGTGCTCCGATGTATGCACAAAGGCTGCGGCTAGCACTAGAGCAGATGTGCGAACGACAATGTAAAGCGGGCGCTGGGTAGGCCGGCAGCGAACGCGATGCGCGAATGTACGAAAAAATTGGCAGGGCAATTATCGTCAAAGCGCGTGCGAAAATTGAGCAAGTTAAAAGATGACGGGGAACATAACCAAAACCATCACAACAAATTAACCAAATAAACTAGCACAAGTCCTGTCACGGTCGCCAAAATGTTAAAACAAGAGGTTTTCCTTGAGTAAAAATAAAAGTCGGATGGTGCTAGTTTAATTGTATAATTTCAATAATAATTCTATTAATAATTCCTCCTCAACTTCAACTTCTCCTGGCTTTTCTAATTCGAGTATTTTTTTTTCTCTCTTATCTCTTTCCTATCTGCCACTCATTCGTTTGTACGAGTTGGCAGCATCAGTAACGGTAACATCAGTAACAGCTGTTATATTAACTAACATTCAAAAGCGCGAAATTCAATTATTTACAAATATCTACTAACTGGGTTTTGACCCAACAGGTTCCTTACATTTTTAGAAAAATTTGTTTAAATGTATCGAATTAGCGGGTTTTTTTTTACCTTTTTGCAACTACACAAAAATTGTTTAACTTTGTGCAGCGATTATAAATACTAAAAAAAATTTTGTAAATTATAAAATTTTGGTTTTGAATAGGTTGATCAATTCGTAATTGAATGGTATCAAAAGATTTGCTAAAATCAACCACCCGAAATACGACTTTTGCAACGAGTTTTCGGAAAATGAGACACAGGGCGACGCTTCGGATATCGCTATTGGTGCAGTATTATCTCAAGAAGAAAAACCAATTACATTTATTTCAAAAACCTTGTCTAAAACAGAACGAGCTAAGCAACTAACAAGAAGGAACTTTTAGCAATAGTAGGGGCTCTAAAAAATCGGAAAAATTACTTATACGGAGTGATTGGAATTGAAATTCAAACAATTATCTTTGGCAATCTCGGATAAAAATCCTAATATAGAAATGAAATGTTGGTTTTTCTCTATAAAAAAGTTTCAGTCCAAAAGTGATATATAAACCAAGTGCAACTAACGTAGTTGCTGACGCATTGTCACGAATTCTGTTAGCAATTTGTCCTATAGAGATCAGTCGGAACCGTCCGAGTCTGACCAAAATACTTTGCATTCGTCAGAAAGTAGTTTCGAATATGTTATTGAAGAAACCAATAAACCAATTAATGATTCTATTATTAATAACAAAACCTATGTTGACTATCATTGAATCTCTTAACGGTTTTTTATAAATCCAGACATCCAGAGACGAGATTTTTTTTTTTTTTTTAATTCATTTATTTATATCTCAGCACTTCAAGTGTAACTAATAATTATTAGTTATAATTAGTGTGCTAGTCTCGAGAACTATAAAATTATTTTCTAAGTAGAAAATTTTGAATATTAAAAATTATAATAAAAATATTAAAAATAACAAAAAAATATATACATATAAGTAATACGAATTTTACAAATATAAATATAAATTAAAAAATTTTAGATTGAGTTTCCTATTTTTCTTATTCCTCTGATAATCCTAAAATTGGTTTTTGATGTGTGTCATTAAGCTAAGTCAAAAGTTATGTGCGCTCTTAATTATTTTTAGTCGATTGGGAAGTTCGTTCCAATAACGAACAGCAAAGATGAAAAATTATTTTTCGGAAAATTCTTGCCTTTGTCTTATGCATACTATACTATTAGTTCGTCTGGAGATTGTAAGCAATATTTTGTCAAAAATGTATGCTGGTTCTTTAGTGTTAATTATTTTATGTAATGCCACGAATGTTCTGAATTTTATCCATGATTGAAGATCAATGTCAAGAATTCTGCACGATAAACGGGAAATCGGCTCTCCACGTCTAACATTAAACACATATCTTTCAATACTGTTAAATACGAAATTCGGTTTTTGTTTATTTCTTGCATCACTATTTTCAAATAACTCGGACCCGTAATGCCGGTAATGGTTTTTGCCATTAAAAGTCGTAAGCCCTCAGGCAAATATAGGTGCGAATGATAGAGTGCTCGTAGAGACCCATGTGTCTTGCCAACAGCTTGGTTTATATGATCGCTCCAAGTGAGGGTTTGATTTACAACAATGCCCAAGTTATTGGCTCTGCTTGCATATTCCACTACCTCATTATCTATAACAAAAGGTGAGAGGGTGTCAACTACTTTTTTATAAATAACTAAGTATTTAGATTTTTTTGGGTTTATCTGTAGACCATTCAGCTTCGACCACTTGTTATCTCAGATAACTCAACAATTGACATAACATCACATTCATTTAATTTGATAGTCATCGGCATACATATGAACTTTACACGAGGACACTACTTTGGGAAGGTCATTGACATATATCGAGACAAACAAGGGCCCTAAAACTGATCCTTGTGGGACTCCTCTAGAGAGCTGCTCAAAGCTCGAAATTTGTAAGGGCGTTACAATGGCCTGACGCCTGGAAGTAAGGTAAGAGCGCATCAACTTTTCTGCTGTTCCAGAGTAGTTGAACAGTCTTAAAAGCTTCCAGCACAAAATATCATGGCTCACAGTGTCAAAGGCTTTGCTAAAATCTAATAGGGTCAAAAGAGTAACTTTGCCTTCCTCCATACACAGCTCATGCCTCTTCTAAAGCCGGACTGTGCATTGCTCAGCAGGTAATTTGTCTCTAAATATCTCGTCATTTCCTTCGCCATTAGGTTTTCGCTTACCCTTGACAAAAAAGGCAGTATAGATATTGGCCTATAGTCACCATTCGTTTTGGCAATTGGGAGTATCTTGGCATCCTTCCACCTCTTAGGGAAAGTGGAAGAAGTCAGAACCCTATTTATAGCAAATGTGATAATCTTCAGTATTTGTGGGAATATAATTTTTATCAATTGGAGATCAATGTCATCCTACCGCATTTGATCGTATATTAAGGACAGCTTCTAATACATCACACGAAAAACTAAAACTAGTATCACAGTTTAAGTCTCAGTCATTATTATTACCAACGTGATCACAGAACTCTTTTAATGGTGTACCTTAGGTAACTGGCATTGTACAAATTTAAGGTTTAACTCGTTTATATCAGAATCTATCTCCAGTGAGCGTCTTTGTTTTACAACACCTAGAGCCTTAAGGTCTTTTTATGATTGACAGGAATTAAATGAATTATTAAATTTCATATGAAAATATTCGCATTTAGAAAAATGTATAAGGTCGGTTACGATATTCCGTAAGGACTTAAATTCTGTATATAAATAAGCAGTTTTGTACTTTTTCCATTTTTTAAAAGCCCTATTTCTCAGTTATATCACATTTTGTACGGTACTATTGAACTATTGCTGTTTATCTTTCTTTATAATGCTGGTCTTTATAGGAACGCAGGTATTATAAAGAGGGATTACATTATTTTGGAGACACTCGATTTGCTCATCAACAGATACAGGACTATACATCACATTCCAGTCACACTGAGTACATTCAAATGCTAATAAATTGTATTCAATAGGTTTAAAGTCCCTAAAAATAATTTGATGGTCAGTATTGTCAATATAAATGTCATATGCTATGAATATAAGGTCATGTTTAGCGAAAGCTGGCACTGAGACCTGGTCATATACGAGAATATGGTCAATGTTGTTTACAAAAATACGTCCAGGAGAGTGTTACAGGTACTAGTAAAGTGAGTCGAAAATGAGTATTTTACTCCTGTCATACCATATTATTGATCAGATATTTTTCAGTCAGAATATTGCTGTTCATATCTCCTGCTAATATTATATTGTAATAAATCACAGAAATATCACAGAATAGGAATGCAATTCGGTGTAATCAGTAGTTCGATTAGGTCGGTAAACACAGCCCAATAGAAGCTTTTCAGTTTCAACAGATCCCAGAAGTTCAACAAATAAATATTCTATTGCACTTCCAAAATCAGTTTTCCTGATCATCTTTGCTTTTAGCCTGTTATGTAGGTAAATTGCGACACCCCCAGCACGATCAGCACGGTACAAATTAAATCCATCACATGAGACTAGACTATCACTAAAATCAAACGAGAAATACATATAACATCTACTCCAGAATTAGCGAACAAGTATCTGAATTCTTCAATCTTTTTGGTCAGACACTGGGCATTTATATGGCATATTTTGAGACCTGTGTATTGTGTGCACATTACCACTACACCAACCAATTAAGAGCGAGCGAGCACAATGCATTTTGGCGATACGACACACAACCAAAACCTTAACATTGAATAAAAAATAATAAATTCCGAGATTAAGAGAAATTATAATTATAATTATAATTAACTTATGTATTAGCGTAAAATAAGAGTCATAAGTAAAAAAAATATTTTATTTTAATTTAAGAGAGTTGAAGTATGTGAAGTGTGTGAAGAGAAAGGGGAAGAGTTGTGGATCCCGACTTCAGATTCTATAGCTAGAACCGAAAGCTCGTCCATTCGCTCGATTCGATAAGAGCTCTCCTCCAGTGCACCGCACGCGAACAAAACCGACGCACAGTGGGGCCATTTGAGTTTCTTCGTTGCAAAATTAATAACTTTTTAATCAAGAAAGATTAAAAATTTGGTTAAACAAGGTGCAACTCTTTTTAGATGTTTAGTTATAATTTATCAAAGTCAAAATTTATAAATATAATCGAAAAATCACTTTTATATTATAAAGAAAAAATTGTTTTCACATTTTGAGATTTTTTTTATGCTTATTTTTAATGTTTTTACTTTTAAAAAAAGTTTGACAAATAAAAGAAGAAAAAAATATTTTATTTTGTAATTTTTTGTTTTGCTCCAGCAGGAGTACGTTTATCAGGGATTTTATACAAGGCTGCACGAAATACATTTTCTGGAACCGTGACTTTCTTACGTTTATGCCACGAGGTGTTTGGGCGCTGAGGAAAGCTGCAGCAAGACTCTATTAAATTCGATTAGGAAATATTCAATGAAACATTTTACAAAAATATGGCAAATGTACAAAAATGTAAAATTTTTTTATTTTCCATCAAAGTTGAAAAATAGTGAAAATACCTAATAAGTACATTAATAAATAAAAACAAAAAAAAAATGGAAATCCATGTAGCAGGATGGCTACGTATTAATATGTATGTATAAGTTACTGTGTTCCTTCTAGATCATTCTTGTATATTCTTAGAGTACGTTGTTGTTGTTGTAGAGCTTGCTCTCACTGGACTCTCGATCTCATCACTCTTACACTCTCTCAGAGAGTCGGGGGTTGGTGCGAGTCGTAAGTTGAGAGTGAGTTCAGTTGAAAGCCAGCAGTGATCCTGACCAGAGGCCATAAAACTAAATAAAACTATAAACCAAATAACGCTATAAACTATTAATATATATTAAACTGTGTTAAATTGAATTACTGGGAATATATATATTGAACTCCTACAAAATCAGAAGTGGGCCGATCACAAGCCAAATAAATTTAAAAAGAAAAGACTAAAAACTAAGAAAGGTAAAACTTAACAATACAAATGGATTTAAACGAGGCATCGATTGAACAATTAAAAAAGTGGTTAAGTGTACTAAAATTATCAACGACGGGTACAAAACGAGAATTAATTTTACGTCTTAACAAAGTACCGACCGAAATACGCAAAATGGCTGATGAAATGTTTGTACAAAAAGGGAACCGAGACGGAGCCAAAGGCAACGAAAAAAACGGCGGCATCGAAAATTCCGAAGAAGAAGACGGCGTGAAAAGCAACGAAAAGGACGGCGGCATCGAAAATTTCAAAGAAGAAGACGGCGACAAAAGAAACGGCAAAGACGGCGGCATCGAGGATTACGAAGAGGAAAGCGATGAAAGTAACGGCGAAGATGGAGAAATTGAAAGCGAAGTTGGCGATGAGGACGAAGAAGCTATGGGCAGCATTGGCAAGGTTGGTGGCAGCATTGAGAAGAAAGCAAAGGGTCAAAGAAGCAACGAAAAGAGCGGCGAACAGAAGAGAGGCGGAGGCAGAAATCAAAAGTGTGCAGAAAACAACCAAGCTAGAGAGAGTTTCAATGACGCAATTAGCAGCACGCGTGTGGCGAAAAAGGTCAACGTCGCCAAAGAAAAGATGGAGAACAATTTTAACCAAAGTATTGATATTTCGTTGGGAATGGCAATGCAAGTATTGAGTGAGTTTGCTGGAGAATCGTGTGCCCGCAAATGGATCACTCAGATGAACAACATCGCAAGCATCTATGGTATAACTGGAAACTACGTCAAAATTAAAGGTAAAGCTAATACTTGGTTGCACGCAAATCCAGGGCGTGTTTTGCAATCTCAATGTTTGGCGAAAAAGCATCGAAGCTGGATATGTGGCGCACATTTGAGAATCGCAAATGGAGTACCGGTGAAACTTTTGGGAGTTATGCTGATGACAAAGTAATGCTTGCTCAGGGCAGTAATATGGATGCAGAAGAAATGTTAGGCTGCAGTATCGAAGAAATCCCAAATCAAGGGCTGCATAATCAGGCGCACATTCAATGTTTAAAAAATGTTGGGCACATAAAGCGAGCATTTGCCGATGTTAGCTTGCCCAAATCCGTAAGTTTTGGAAGGACAACGACAGTAGCGAACTTCAAGGACAACAAGGAGACGCGCTGTTATAATTGCAATGCCAAAGGACATTGGGCATCCGAATGCAGGAAATCGAAACGGGAGAAGGAATCGTGCTATGCGTACGGCGAGATGGGACATTTTGTGGCAACGTGCTTGAAAAACAAAAATAAGCCATAAGGCAATAACAATTTTGTAAGATACTTTGAAATTAATTTTATGAACGATTCTAATACCAGGTTAATTACAGAATGCCTCATAGATACAGGAAGCCCGATTTCATTGATAACGAGAAAGAAAGCTAACTTCGGTAAACCGAAGTTGGTATACCCTTGCAGTCGGCAATTGGATCATTGAAAATCGAACCATTTTAGTAATGTTGGAAAAACATCGAATTTAGTAAATTTTACATTTTACATGTAGAATTTTAAATTTTCATATAAATCGACCGATCGCTTCTATGGCAGCTATATGATATAGTGGTCCGATCTTAATGAAATTAAAACCGTAATTCTAGAACCATAAAAAACTGCTATATCTCAAAATTTGTTAAAATACGTTGAAAAACAGAGACGTTAAAATTTTTTTTACATTAATTTCGCCATCATTCCTATGGCAGCTATAGGATATAGTAGTCCGATTCCGGTCGTTCCGACATATATACTGCGTGCTGAAGAAATAGGACTATGCTGAAAATTTCAGCTCGATAGCTCAAAAACTGAGAGACTAGTTCGCGTAGAAACCGACAGACGGACAGACAGACAGACAGACAGACGGACAGACAGACGGACATGGCTAGATCGACTCGGCTGGTGATGCTGATCAAGAATATATATACTTTATGGGGTCGGAGATGCCTCCTTCACTGCGTTGCAAACATCTGGTCAAAATTATAATACCCTCTGCAAGGGTATAAAAATATCCAAAGTACCAGAAAGTGTCTGCAAATTACCAGTTTTAAGTTTATAACATGGATTAAATAAAAGTTACCTAGAAACGAATGGAAATTTTAAGAATTTAAATAAAATACATTTTCATTTAGTTATTGTGGCAAACATGTCTATGAGTCATGATGTAATACTGGGAAGAGATTTTATGGAAGCATGTAATATTAATTTAAGCCTCGACAACTTGAAAATGGTTACGGTTGAGAACATGGAAAACCCTTCAAGTGTTAGAAATGATAATCAGATAATTACTGATAATGTTAGTAATGAAAACCAGATAATTAGTGATAATGTTAGTAATGAAAACCAGATAGAACCAAATAGATTTAGTGGAAAAGGAATTGTTTAATATTAATATAACAGATGAAAGTCCAGATTACAAAATTGGCAATCAAGTGAATTATAATGTTAGGTGTCAGTTTGTTAGAATGGTAGAAAGTTGTTATGTAAATAAAGAAAGACCAAAGGAACCCGAAGTTAGATGTGAAATAAAACTAAGATTAGAGGATTCGAAACCTTTCAGTTGTTCGCCCAGACGTTTAGCTTATACAGAAAAAGAAAAATTACAGGTTATATTAGATGAATACTTAAACGAGGGAATTATAAGACCAAGTCAATCGGAGTACGCATCTCCAATAGTGTTAGTGAAAAAGAAAACAGGCGACTATGTGTGGATTATCGAAAACTTAATAAGACAATGGTTAAAGATAACTATCCTTTACCTTTAATCGACGATTTATTAGACACTTTGGTAAATAAAACAATATTTTCGAAACTAGATTTAAAACATGGCTACTTTCATGTATTCGTGGATAGTGACTCAATAAAATACACTTCATTTATGACGCCATTAGGACAATTTGAATTTATGCGGATGCCAATGGGGCTAAAAAAAATGCTCCGGCGGTGTTTCAGAGATTTATTAATACAATTTTTGCAGATATGATAAGGGATAGTAAGGTAGTAATATATATGGACGATATTATGATCGCCAGTAAAGAGATACAAGAACACTTAAGTGTTCTTAGGGAAGTTTTTGATCGTTTAGCAAGGAACAAACTAGAATTGAGAATGGACAAGTGTGAGTTCCTACAAGCAAGTGTGCAATATTTAGGATTTTTAGTAACCAGCAAAGGAATACAAGCTAATGACAAAGGAATAGAAGCTGTTAGAGATTTCCCCGTTCCAGATAAAGTACATTGTGTTAGAAGCTTTTTAGGATTATGTTCGTATTTTAGGAGATTTATTAAGAATTTTTCAATGATCGCAAAGCCATTATATGACCTGTTAAAGAAAGATAAAGAGTTTGTATTTGAAGAGAAGGAATTACAATGTTTTGAAATGCTTAAGAAAATGTTAGTTGAGTTAAATTATTACAAAGACGAGATAGAATTGCATACAGATGCAAGCGCACAAGGTTTTGGAGCGGTATTACTACAAAGGAAAGAGGATAAAAAGTTGCACCCTATTTTTTATTTTTCAAAGGCAACAACAAAAGACGAGGCAAAATATCACAGTTTTGAACTTGAAACGTTAGCGATCATTTATGCTCTACGAAGATTTAGAACTGATTGTAGCTCACTGACGTTGACATTATACAGGATTGAGTTAAATAAACCCTCGAATTGCCCGATGGGCATTAGAATTGCTTGAGTATGACTTTGAGTTAGTGCATAAATCGGGAAAACTTATGCAACACGTAGACGCGTTAAGTAGGAATACGAATATAATGGTAGTAGAAACGAATAGTTTTGAAGACAATTTAATTATTTGTCAAGCGAAAGATGAGAAGTTAAAAGATGTTAGGAAGAAGTTAGAAAAAGAAGAAGATAAAATGTTTGAGATGAGGAATGGAGTTATTTATAGAAAAACAAATGATGGAAAATTGTTATTCTGTGTGCCAGGAGAAATGGAGGACAAGATATTATACAAATATCTCAATGAATTAGGTCATTTAGGACGAGTTAAGGCTATGGATGCTATTGTTAGGCCGTATTGGTTTCCAAATATGAAAGAGAAAGTTGTTAGGCATATTGATAATTGCTTGAGATGTGTGGCGTATTCGCCGAAGTCAGGAAAAGAGGAAGGAATGTTGCACAGCATACCAAAAGGAAATGTGCCATTCAAAATTATACATATCGATCATTACGGAGCGGTTGATAATGGAAGATCAAAGAAACATTTGTTTGTGGTGATAGATGGTTTTACTAAATACGTTAGGCTATATGCAACAAAGACGACGAACACAAAAGAAGTCATTATAGCAGTGAAATAATTTTAGGCCATTTTAGTGCTTTTGTCGCACTATATATTTTTAGAATACAGTGCAGCAAAAAAATGTTTTCGAAAGAGAGAGCCCATCGTTTTCATTGGTTGGCTGCGATCGAGTGAGTGCTGGTGCGTCGTCGAGTTTTCGGATATTAAGCTTAAATTGTTTTAAAGGCGCAATTTTCAGTGCGATTAGTTTTTTTTTTTAATTAACGAATGTTCTAATTCGACAGAGTGTTTGTTCGAAAAGTGAAAGTTTGGATACCGGGTATCTCACAGACGAGCACACTCGACTGTAGCTTTCTTACTTGTTTGTCTATTTATTACCTGCGAGATTGGCATAATCGACCACTGTGTGTTGGGCCGGTGGAGCTAAATTGTCAAAATTTAGAAAGCTTTTGTTTAGAAAATTTAGAAAGCTTTTGTTTACCTTAGAGTATTTCTTCACTACGCCGCATTTTCCAACTATCACACGATAGTCACGAGATGCAGAAAACGCGTTTTTGCTAGGCAAAAGTTGCATTTAGCATTCTCTTTAGACGAAACAGCAGTTTTTATACCCTTGCAGAGGGTATTACAATTTTGCCATGATATTTGGAACGCAGTGAAGGAGGCTTCTCCGACCCCATAAAGTATATATATTCAGCATCACCAGCTGAATCGATCTAGCCATGTCTGTCTGTAAAAAATATTTTAGCTTCTCTGTTTTTAAACGTATTTCTTTAAATTTCGAGATATCGGGTTTTATTACGGTTTAAGAATTACGGTTTTAATTTTATTAAGATCGGCCAACTATATCATATAGTTACGGGTTTTATTACGGTTTAAGAATTACGGTTTTAATTTTATTAAGATCGGCCAACTATATCATATAGCTGCCTTAGAAGCAATCGGTCGATTTATATGAAAATGTAAAATTCTACATATAAGGTGTAAAATTTACAAAATTCGATATTTTTTCAACATTACTAAAATGGATCGATTTTCAATGATCCAATTGCAGACTGCAAGGGTATACAAACTTCGGTTTACCAAAGTTAGCTTTCTTTCTTGTTTGTTTTGGTTTTGATTTGGCGTAAAATTAAATACAATTCAAAATTTAATCCAATGTTAACTCAGATTAAAAATTAATAAACTAAACTATATTTCTATTTGCGGCCAAGTAACAATCAAGATTTCACGTGATTACGCCAACCAGCTTCTTGACTGAGGAAGGACTGCAGCCCACTGGAATCTTTTAGCCTGGAGCCGAGTCTACCAATTTGGAGGCAGACGCATCAACCCTTCTCTTCTTATGCAAGTCTCTTATGATGCCCAAGGAGTAAATGGAGGAGTACCTGCCCCCGCCAGATACCCGACTCATGTGCAGGCTCCGCCGCCGGCTCCATTAGAACATGACGACTTGGCGATCTCCGATAAGTGAGAGGATCCCTTCGGTCTACAGAAATCGGCTATCTGAAGCTGACCGCTTTCAAACTAAGAAGGCTATTGCCAACCCCAAGTACAGTGTTACAAACCGAAGAAGCTGAAGAGAAAGGGGGCGATTAGATAGAGAGGACGCTGAGGCTCTTAGCACAGGAGGAGGCGGTGGCCGCCAGTACAGCATCTACGTCAGCTAGGTTCGTCCAGAAGTACAATAGCCACTTCAATTCACAGATCGCTAGACGAAATATGTATTAAGTGCTTATTAGTTTAACAGGATGAAGAAATCATGAATTTGTTCCATATTTGTTTCGCCAGCATATCTATATCATTTGTTAAAAAACAGTTGGCTAGTGGTGGAAGTTGGCCAAAATCACACATCGATAGGAAGAAAATACAACAAAAAATAAAATAATATTATAATACTATCGTGAAAAAATACTGAATGCAACCTCTTTTATAATTTTTTCACCTCTAGATTCCTATAACTTATAGACAGGAAAAATGTCACATTAAGCCCAGAATGCAGAATTGGAAAATGCTACTGTAGTAGAAATATGGGCTGAATACGAGTTTGGTATTCGGCACTAAGCTGAAAAATATCTAGCCTTGAAACCAGCTTGCCGAATTAGATAGTACGCAGACAGTAAAACAGTTCGCAACCCGAAAAAGATTTAATCTTTTTTCAGTGTGACCGCTTCTTAAAGCGCTCTTCGGCATTTTTGGGAGGTAAATAATGCGGTCATATGTAATAATTTAAATCAGCTGTTTTATATTTACAAATATTTATTTTACATTTGCAAGACACTTTGGACAGATTTGCCGTTTCGTTTAGGAATAGCTCATTTGCGCACAATGACCACCGACGCCGTCGCCCAGATTCTCTCGACTATGCACAACTGCCTCTTTTTCTCCCTGCACCCGGTTCTCTCCATTGCTAAACATGTCCTTTTCCAGCTTGGCAATGAAGGTTTTGTCCAGCCAGTCATTCCTCTGACGCCTTCATCTCAGTCATCGAGCGTGACATCTCATAGTGCTCATCAAGGTCATAACCAAATATGACATCGAGGGACCTATGTATTTCCTTCCAGGCCTTTATTTAAGCAAATTTTTTAAATTGCCCAAATCCCTTATTATTGAATTGGCCCCTACCAATTTAATACCTTTAAATTTTAAATTTTAAATTTTTAGCGGGATCTATATTTTTGAAATGTGCGAAGAAATAGTAAGAGAGAGTGACAGACCAATAGTCGAGAACGACCTGTTTTATACATTTTTTATTCTGTTCGTTACCCCGCTCTAGAAATTCTAAGAGTCTTTTCCTGGTATTTTCTTGTATTTTGTTCGTTCGTCTGCGTACCGGCCTTTAAAACAGCGCTGCCGAAAAGTGTTTCTCGACTATTGACCTCTCGCTCTCTCTCACTAATTAGAAACGCTGTGTGAGTAGGGAGCTCTACAATCCTATTATTCTTTCGTTTTCTCTTTCAAAGTAAACGGTCGTGTTTTTGTTTTGCGCCTCGTATTTGTGTTAATTCCTTGCTATAAACCACCGGGGTTTTATTTAAGACTTCTATCTTGTGTCAATAAAAATTCACCGTTTTACTTCGCGTGTGCATGCCGCTGTTTTTGTGTATTAATAACTATATTAATTGCAAATTAGTTTTGGTGCAGCGATTGCTTATCTCCATTTTTGCATTCCTCTTTGTGCTTTATCCGTTACGCCGTTACGCTTGACGGCTTAAGCTCGCTCTCTTGCTCGCTCTCTCTCTCTCTCTCTTAGTGCACGTAACTACTCTTCTTTTCTCTTAACTTCTGATTGGTACAGTGGTAAGTCACTAAAATGTCCTACAATATTGTCTGCTCAACTAAAACCTGCCAAAAGGTTATTTCTAATAATGACCCTATTATCGGTTGCTGGCTTTGTGATAATGTTGTGCACGCCAAGTGCATTGATTGCACAGGTCGGGCGGCCGAAATTATTAAAAACACAAAAGGACTGCGCTTTTGCTGTGAGGCTTGTCGCGATGTTGAAAGGGAAATGATGGCTTTAATGCGGCAAACAAAAAATGGTTTCATAGAGCTACTTGTTAGTTTTCGTAAAACTAACGAGGTGCTCATGGCGCTGGACTCCCAGTTTAAGGACCTTAAGGTATTAAACGAGTCCCCAAAGCGTAAGAAAACCATGGTTTGCACACCCCATTTGAACGCTGCCCTGCAACTCGACGCAGGTTCTCAACAGCTGACTCCCTCGGCACAGCCCCCGTCCCCAATATATCTAACTCCAATGGTATTGAGATCGGGTGCGAGAAAAGATTCGGCCTCCGAATGTGCCGCGTTAGGGACCGCAGCTCCAGTGATTTCCGTTGAGCCCGCTGGGGGGTCAACATCAAAATAGGCCTGGATTACCGGCCGAAATTGGTAATACAGCCAACCAATCTGTGTTGCCAAAAGCCCTCATTGCAGTACCACCAACGAGGCAGATATTTCTCTCTCGGATTCACCCATATCAAACATCTGAAGATGTTACTGTCTATATTCAAGACAGAACCAAATCCGATCATATAAAGGTGGAACGATTTAAATTTTCTTATACTAGGGATATTTCATCAAAATAAATGTCCCTGACGAGCTCTTTAACACAATATGCTCTGCTGATTTCTGGCCTCAGTATGTTGTCGTTAAAGAGTACGATGCTAAGAAAAAGAAGAGACGGCCTGTAGGAATTAGTCTACCCAGGCCGGACAAAACCACTGTGCCAGCTCCAAAAAACTAACCAATTCTCTCCTTCTTTCCTATCAGAATGCAAGAGGCTTACGTAGTAAGCTTCCTAAATTGTATTATGATAGTGTTACCTTTGCATCCCAGGTTATGGTGTTCACAGAAACCTGGTTAAAGCAGGAGATCCTAAGCTCTGAAGTTTTTCCAGCTGTGTACACAACGTACAGGCTTGATCGGCTTTCCAGGCGAGGGGGCGGGGTCCTCGTTG
>VNJO01004358.1:0-17004 GCA_008042535.1 Drosophila tani
ACCGGCTGCTGCTGGTGATTCTGTTTTTACCAAGTGGAATTAACCACCATCTGGGTGGTGGCGGTGGTTGCCGCAGCTACTCCTGCTACCACAAAATGGTTGGACTGGTTAAATGATTCAAAGTTACTTCGTTCTTGATGGATGCGAGACTCTGAGATCCTTGCTGGCATACATTTGGTTAGAGTTGGTACTGATCCTGCGCCCGGTTCTGTCCATTGCTGTACATGTTCTTTTCCAGCTTGGCAATGAAGGATTTGTCCAGCCAGACACTGCTCTAAGCAGCAGCGGGCGGTGACCGTCGCCTCTGACGCCTTCATCTCAGAAATCGAGCGTGACATCTCATAGTGCTCATCAAAGTCATAACCAAATATGACATGGAGGGACCTATTTCCTTCCAGGCCTTTATTTATGCAAATGTTTAATATTGCCAAAATCCCTTATCATTGAATTGGCCTCTACCAATTTAATTATTATAACTTTATCTGCTCTTCTAAACACCTAGACTGGGCTTTTGAATACATTATTGTGTTTGGCGGGATCTATATTTTTGAATTGTGTGAAGAAACAGTAAGAGAGAGTGAGATGCCAACAGTTGAGAACAGGTCGTTTTATTAAATTTTTTATTCTCCCCCTCCCCCCGTTCTGGAAATACCGAAAGTCTCCCTTCGCACCACCTGGTATTTTTCTGGTATGTTTCTGGTATTTCGTTCGTTCGTCTGCGTACCGGCCTTTAAAACAGCGCTGCCGAACACCGTTTCCCGACTATTCACCTCTCGCTCTCTCTCACTGCTTAGAAACGCTGTTCGCGTGTCTGAGTACTAGGCTTTATATATGGTGTTCCTACTATGTTCCTACAGTTAGAAGTTTTGATCTCTCCTGCAGAAATCTCGCAGCACCAACACCTTTACGCCTCCCAGTAGCCCCAAACGCAAGGCCAGCACCCACTCCACCAGCTCCAAGGATGATGAGTTCGACATCGATGCCATCATCAAGGCGCCCATTGCCAAGCTTCAGAGGAGTGAGCATAGAGTGGAAAGTATTTGTAAGACGTTCTGCTTATTAGTAATAAATTCTAGCTGCTCCACAAGCCGTGGCCCTGCCACCGCCGGCGAAGGACGATTCCAATGAACCCTACTCGCCCGGCGGCTCCGACGACGACGACGAGTTCACGCCGGCTGCTCCAAGAATGTCCCATGATCTGGAGCGGCAGGTGAATGAAATCAACAAGCAAATAGCCGCGCAACAAATGGAAATTGCGGACCTGCTGCAGCCCACAGTGAGTGCTTAGTGCTTGGCCTCCAGGCAAGCTTTAATTGCATTCTTTCCTTAGGGTTCCGCGTCCTCGTCGAATGCCGTCCTGGCCGGCATATCGATTCCCCCGAATCTTTCCAAGATCCTGGCCAGCCTCAAGGAGAAGAGAGCCGGCGATGATGAGGAATACAATCCCGAGGACGCCATCACCACGAGCAGTTCATTCGGTGAGTCTGAGAGCTGAGAGCAGTGCCACCAAGTCCAGGGGGATTAACGGGAGCTTCCCATTGCAGGAGCAGCAGCAGCCGGGGTGAAGCCTAGGAGCAAAGGCCGTTTGGCGCATCTAAGTGAAGCAGAGCTTCTTAGCATGGTGCCGGACAATCTGGCAGGCGTGATGCCCAGCACATCGAAGATCCGTCATCCGCATTCGCATTCGCATCCCCCGCCGCTGCCGCCGCCGCCGCCACCGCCTCCGGGTGTGTAGCGGGGAGCCGGAGCCGGCCTGAAAGTAGAACTAACCCGCGCGCTAACCCTTTAATAGTTATTAGTTTCTGAATGAAATTCACGACGACGACGACGACTCCTTTACCCTCCCACGCCTTCGCCCCCGCCCCCCCTCATTGTGTACATTCTCATCCAGCGAATGCGATACCATCTCTGTATTATATCTCTGGCAATCGGAACAATTTAGTTTTCAGCCCCCTTAGCCCCCAAAACCCAAACCCAAAACTGCAAGTAAGGCATAAGTTTTCCAGTTACATCCACTAATCGTGTAAATTTCCTCAACAAAATAAAAAAAAGTGCTACGTAACATTTGTTTTAGGCATACGTTAAGCCAAAGACCAATATAATCTCTAAGATGGCGAACATCCATACATTTGATTTGCAATATGCAAGCTATTTTTCAGCTCTTCGCTCGCACAAAGTTGAGAGCGTAAAACCACTAAGCAAGAAATATATAGAGGCGTCAAACAGCATACAGAGAAACGAGAGCACAGCGCGTAGAAACGCGGCCGTGCCTCATCGTTCCACATTCGATCTGCGACTGAAAACCGGTTTCTTGTTGTGCTTGCTTTCGAACGAATGCTTCGATCTCGAAACAGCCGAACGCACTCGGGGTTCAAACAGCATACAGAGAAACGAGAGCACAGCGCGTAGAAACGCGGCCGTGCCTCATCGTTCCACATTCGATCTGCGACTGAAAACCGGTTTCTTGTTGTGCTTGCTTTCGAACGAATGCTTCGATCTCGAAACAGCCGAACGCACTCGGGGTTCTAGACATTTCGTTCGGCTGCTCTGGGGTTCCAGGCTCAGCCGTTTGGTTGATAGCACTTTTTTTTGCTGTTTGACGCCTCAAAAAAATTTTGCTTAGTGGTAAAACTCTTAAAATATAATGCACCATGCTTCCATGTGTTAGTACTCTGCAGTACCTGTCATTAACGTTTCATCAACGATTCATCAAAGAAACTTCGTTGTTGTTGATAAAGCATCGATGAAATTCCATACAAAATGTTGATGAAACATGGGCATGTCCTAGGCTGTCATCAGTGACAAATTAATCAATGATTCATCGAGGATTCATCAACATTTCATCGATGATTCATCATCCTTTCATTATCATTTCATCGATGATTCATCAACATAATTTTTGAAGAGAGAAATTGAGCGAAAGAGAATTGAGAGCGAAAGAGTCGATTTTGACACGATTGAACGAGAGCGTCGGTTCGGCCGAAGTAGAGGTGGAGAAATATCGATGAAAACATCGATGTTTTTTGGCCAAACATCGATGTTTTTGTTACATCACTAAAGTAAGGGAAAACATTTTAAATTTATTTTAAAGGAAATTTTTTTTTCTGGTTACTTGAAAACATCGATGTTATTGTGAAAACATCGAAAAACTTTGATGTTTTTTTCTATCGATGTTTTTTATTTGAACATCGAAAAACATCGATGTTTCTCCACCTCTAGCCCGAAGCCGAAGTCGGCGGGTTGATGAAACGTTGGTGACAACAGCCTATTGATGACAACTGGTACTGCAGGGGTAGAATGCACTTTCTTTTTCTAAACACAATTTCCAGAGAGCCTGGAGCTAGCACGGAAAATTCGAGTGCAAGAATATTGTATGACGGGACTCATCTTGAAGATTCTAATGTCTTTGGCTTTCTTTATTTTCGATCTTCGATCTTAGTTGACCTCGCAGGGATCGTCCTTGCCGCTGAAGTGGGCGCACGAGATCTTGGGGCCGTTGTGCACGCGGGGTATGGCGATCCGGAAGAGTGTGCCGTGGGGCATGCACACACAGATCTTGTACTGAACGCTGCCCGTGCGCAGTCCCATTTCGGAGCTGACAATGGGAATGCGCTCCATGTCCAGAAAGATGCCAGTGCCCGCCTCCAGGATGGTGGCGCCCTGCGTTGAGTTGATGGACACATGATGCTCGGCCTGCATGTCCACACTGGCGCCGTCGAAGAAGACGCCCTCCGAGCCCCTAATGGCCAGCCGCCCGTCGCTCTCCAGGACCAGGGCTTCGTCAATGGGACTCGCAATGCCGCTGGCGCTAACCACCTTGGCCTGCAGGGCATTCACACCGCCCGGAATGTTGTACTGAGGACGGTGGGTGGTGAATAGGGGCAGTCGATCGACCGGGTCCTTGACCTCGAACAGATTCGTGGCCTGAATGAGGATGCCCTCCTTGTTCAGGACAATCCGATCGCGTTCGTTGCTGGCACCGTTGGCATTGCGGAAGACCCGCACATGGACGCCTCCGTCCTCGCCGTCTGCGGCTGACTCGCTGCTAATGGTCACTGGCACATCCGTGAAGCCGTGTATCTGGCCAATAGAGTTGGTCTGGACGCGCTCCAGGTCCGTCGAGCCATAGAACTTAACGACATCGACCTCGGGAATCACTTCCATGCCCTGGACCCCCTTGCCCAAACGCAGGACGCCCACAATGGTGAGGGTCAGGATCAGATTGCCCACGGTGAGGGCCAGGAGTATCACCACAATTGTCCAGAAGGCGAAAGTGTTGCGTCCCTGGTGGCCGGGATGCAGGCGAGAGCAACTGTCGCTGTTGTACTTCTCGTCAAAGTAGTCGGCGGTGTCCGTCTTGGAGTCGTCGCGACAGAAATCCAGCTCCGGAACGGCTGTTCCAATGGGCAGGGTCACCGACAGGGCGTTCTCCGAGTTGGCATCGTCGGAGTAGGACGGTGACGGGCCCCGAATAAAGGTATTTTCAAACGTATTCATTGTGGGATCCGAAATATTCTTCTTTCCGAGTGCTCCGCTCAAAAAACCGTGTGCACAATTGCTGTATCCAGTGGTACAAAAATAGGGTGTACATATGGGGAATTCCATTCTCTGACATGCGCAGAGGTCTTATGCCGCCAATTTTGAAAGATTTTAATAAATATATATTTTAGATAAAATTAGCTTGTAAACTAATCCCCTTATTTTATAATTATCAATTTTCTTTAATATTTGCGCACTTTTATCTGTGCTTAAATATTTAAGACTTTGTACAAAGTGTAATGAATACATTTGAATATATATTTCGTATTTAAAAGCTATAATGGTATTCGATTAGCTTACATTTTCATAATTTCCCTAAAACTTAAATGTTAAACCTTTTTGAATTACTTTTGCTTCTATTTATTATCACCCAATGGCATTTGTAAAAAGAAAGTAACGGTAAATGAAAGTGGAACCAGTTAGGCTTAACAGTTTAATTCTAACATAAATGATTATGAGCGCTTTTCCGACTGCCTAAATAATACAACTTAATCGCAATGCAGACACGCTTAACGATATTTTATTGCGCATAGTACTAAATCTATAATCTAAAACAAGAATTAAAAGTAAGTTGTTAGCAAAATGAGTCTGTACTTTGGCTTCTATTCATATTCCACGTTTTTAAGAACCATTTTTTATTGAAACCAGAATTAAGACCTTATGACCCTCTGTTTAAGCATTTACCACGTGCAGTGTTTGAATTATAGTTCAAGTCTATTCCAAAAACTTTGTAATAAAATGTATCTACTTAGTTCGGTGTTTGTTTTACCAACAAATAATTTATAATTCAATTTTTATCATCCAGGTTTTAACAATGATCTTTAATGTATTAATAATAGCTTATCAAGCTTATTCCGACAACACATAAAACAGTCGAATGTGCTCGACTGTGAGATACCCGGTACCCAAAGCTTTGGGCACTAGTCTGATTTTTAATTGCTTTTAGCGGTCAATGAAAGTTTTAATAACAAAGATGAAATAAAAAAAAATAAATAAAAAAAAGTATCATTTTGGATCGCCCTAGTTCGAAACCATGTTCGAGACTCGACTAACCAATTGCGGCGAACTTGACTGCGAGTGCGAGCGGGATGTAGTTAGAAAAACGTTAATGTGTGATTAGTCCCACTATTATCATCCGAATTTACTCAACTTTTTAGAGAACGACCACACAAATAATTTTTTTGCATATCCTTTCACCTTTTTAACGAATTCCATACTATGTAAGGTATGTATTTTTCAGTTTGTGGGGGCAAAGTTAGAAATCATTAGAATGTTGTTACCAAATTTGATAGCTCTAGCTCTTAGCCTCTGAAATCTGTTGTTTCACACGGACAGACATTCGAACGGACGGACAGATGACTGGTGATCCTGATCAATAATAATCACTTAGATCACTTAGTAAATGACAAGTTTTAGCAGAAACAAAATCAGGGCCCCGAAGGCCAGAAGTATCACAGATTTCACAATTAGGTCAGCGACGCGGTACCTGCAATAACCCAAAGCACATTATCCGAAAATTGATGGACTATTAAGGTTCCACACTCACCTAGAGAGCATCCGCTTGCCTTTCGCAATGGACTCCGGCGTCATGGGATCCTTGTACATATGGATTCGTATTCCATCCACGATTGCCTTAATAAACTTTTCCCAGTTCAGAGTTTCCATGTCAAAGCTAAAGATCTGCTGATCCTCGCTCGTCATTGACCGCCACAACTGCTTTGTATTCGTCGAATCAAAGTCAAAGTTTTTGGTGCAGAATGGCTTAAATATGACAATATTATCGTGGATCTTCTTGTAGATCTTCAGCATGACCGGTTTCTGGCCCGTCAGCCGCAGGGCGATATCAAAGAAGAAGGCTGGTATCAGGTGGTACAGGTAAAGCCCCAGCTCATAGAGAACAGGGCAAGTGGTAGAATGGATAAATGGGAACCAAATCATTTTGGTATTTGGCACCTTATTGTTCTCCATCACCCCCCGCTCAAAGCATTCACCCAAGGAGGGTGAATTCGACTTATAACCCGACAATGAGTAAATGGGCGGCGCTTTGTTCTGTGCTCGGTGGTCGGTGGATGGCTTCTTGGCCACCTGCCATCCGGCAGCCACGGCCACATTGGAGCAATAGTCGACCGGAACCCCTTGGCACCTGGTTTTTAGATTCAGCATCATCAGACGCAAAATTCCATGCCATATGCCAAATATGACCCCCACGTAACCCTGCATGCCTTCAACCCAACCTGGCGACGGCTCCTTAACAGCGGTCATGACTGCAAATGGAAAAATGATTATTAAATTTATAAAGAAAAGTCTCGCTCTCACTAATTGCTGGCCGAATAATGCTGATGGGCAGGTCAGCCGCCTCCTCCTGAATAACTTGCTCCCCCAGAGCCTTGGTGAAGGTGTAGGTGTTTGGGTATTTGCCCAGAAAGACGCTGGACATCTTATCAATGAGCCCGGTGCTTAGCGTTTCATTCATCTCGAGCATCTTGTCCGCGGGGCAGGACAAGAGCTCGGGATAGAAGCGCTCGTGGATGGTGTCCACCACGCAGTTGGAGTAGGCCGTGGAAATGTGGACATAGGACTCGAGGCGCTTCATCTCCTTGGCGAGCTGCACCATGAGGCGAACGGCCCGCGTGTTAATGATCAGCGCGTGGTGCAGCGGTTCAACGAAGCTAACGGAGGCAGCTCCATGGAAAACGATCTGCACTTCCGTTATTAGTGTCCTTCGATCCTCCTCAGCTAGGCCCAGGCCAGGTGCGCAGCAGTCCCCAGATATGGGCGTCACATGTTCCAAGGCCCTGGGCTTGCACTTGAGCAAAACTTCAAAGATCTGTATAGAAAAAGCGGGAACTAAACTTAAGAGCGTAGGTAATTCTTTAAATTAATCATTAATTAAGAATAATTAAAAAGGAACAAGCTGAACTTTTAAAATTAGTTTTGACTAGAGAATATAAAATTCTCCAAGTGACTCACCTTATTCTGTTTCCATTGGGTAAACCGTCCTTCGATATTCTGGCCACGTTTCGGCCTCATCAGGCAATATATGCGTTTCACATCTGTAGAACGCAGTAACTTTTCAGTGATCACTATAAAGAAAACTTCGGTTATCCTTTCTGTGTCCTTGTTACTTTATAGGTAGTCAACCTTTGCCTAGAAAACCTGTGGCTCCCGTTATAAAAACCGTTTTATTCTCGTAGAAAGGCACAATTTCCGACTGCATTTTGCCCAATTTCCCCGTTCCGGTTCCTCGTTCACTAGATTCACTTGGTCAAATAAACATTTTCTTGGAATTGTTTCCTTTTATATTCGTTTATAAGTAGCCAACGATCCATATTCAATTGTTACGATATTCGAGGCTGATCAATATACTTGAATACATTTATTTATACATTTTTTTCATCAAATTTAAAGGTTTTTAACGAAGTGAATAGAATGCACGCAAAGTGCATTTTTAATTAGCATAAGGCGAGACTTTTAAATTCAACTTATCGAGAAAAAATGGTCTGTAATTAAAGAACTATTTAATTTAGGGAAGCTTTTTGCTTTAGTTTGAATAATTAACGTAACCCTGACAAAGACCCAGATTAAAGAAACATATAATTAAATAATACTAGACCCTTTAATAACGAATGTTGCATCTTTAATACACATCAACTAACAAAAACATTTAGTTACATGTGTTTATCTTATTAAAATTAATTGCGCTTGATGAGTTTAACCCAGAATCCTGTTTTGGGCGAACACATTGCGGTGATTGATAAAATGGTCGAAGTCCTTAATGGTAATCTGCTTTATGAGATCTGGATCGCGTACCATAATCAGGGGTTGTCGCTGCTCGAAGATACCGAAAAGTCTAACGAAAAAAATAAAGAAATCAATGTCCGATAAGCATATTGTGACTCATTTATTGATAATGGTGATAAGGGTCTTTGTCTAGGAATGGGTACACCCAAAAAAAAAATCGTCACAGAAACTATACTATTATCACATGAATTCTATACTCTTGAGTATTAAAATTTCTTAATAAGATGCTTATTAATTTGATACAACGAAAGTATAAAACTATACTATTCTGCTCCAAGACTCTCCATCTAACCCGAGTTGTTATTGAATTTTCAATGTATATTCGGATAAAAATAATACTCGATAATACACACTTGAAACTATGGAGTATAGAGTATAAAAATCGAAACTATTGAGTATACATTTAATATTATGAAGTAAAAAATCCATACTAAGGTCGTTATACTTCCTAAGAATATATTCAGAATGGTTCAACCCTTGTTTTTTTTTTTTGGGTGTACATATACGAGTATTAGTTTGTGTTTGGTGTGTTTGATCATAACCTATCCGATTCGTTTTTGACTTAACCCAGTTTGGGTTCGTATATTTTATTGGTTAAGCAATTAAGTCTTGATATATTCTATAAAAGGTAGGCGTTTATATAAATATACCATGAATATTACATTTTTAGTCCGATTTCCTAACCAGGAAACCGATTTTCGTAATAAAAGTTCCTCTTCTGATATCAACTATGTGTTATCAAAAAATGTACTTAACTGAGAATGCTTTATAAATTGATATTCCTATCTAATTACGAACCTCGGTGAGTGCACCCCGTAACAAACAACTTTTAAAGCTGTCGTATAATCGATAAGATTAAAATAAACTCAACTGATAGACAAAACAAAGCATTTTGCGATATTCAACAAAGGTATCTTAACTATTGCACATTATGTGTGTTTGATAATAAATTCTGGCTTCGCTGTTTGCGTAATTATACGACTTAACACAATTTGTTTGTCAATTATATTATGTTAAAACAAAAAAACTTAAGTTAGAAGTTAAATTTAGTGAAGTGAAATAACGGGATAACATAGAAATCGGGATTTAAATTATTGCAAGCTTAAAAGGAACCACTGAACGGAACCAGTTCTGACTACTCATTAGCTTGCAGCCCTGTTTAAAGTGATGGGACCGTTTTGCCAGAGCTTTAATTGGGTATTTTTTCAAAGTTAAATGTTCGGTCACACCACCTGTCTCCATTTTCCAAGATGTCCTTTAAGGTGAGCTTTGCCAATAAATCTGAGTAAAACCGACCTAAACCCAATCGCCCACGATGACGCAGCCAATCGACCCAAAACGCGACGAGATCCGTCGCTACCTGGAGCGCGGCAGCGTCCTGGACTCGCTCACCAAGATCTTCATACGCGTGATCAAAGAGCGGCCCGAAAATCCGATGGAATACATCCGGAACAACATCGGCGTGGTGCGCCACCAGCACGACAAGTACGAGCGGCTGCAGCAGGACCTGCAGTTGGCCAACGAGGAGATTCAACGTCTGCGTGGCATCATCAACGGCATTAATCCCGAGATGCTTCAGGGACATCAGCAAGTTGTACCGGGCGAGGGTTCCTCGGACATTTCCGAAGCCATTTTAGACTCGGCTCCCGTGCAGGAAGAGCAACCGCAGCAATCGCAGCAGCCAGAAGAGAGGGAGGCTAAAACGGCGGCGGCTGGAGAAAGTGCGGCCGACGTTGCGGAGCTAACCGCCGCCGTCGATGCCACCCACATTGAGGAGAAGCCATCGGTGGCCACACCGAACGCAGAGAACGCAGCTGTGGCGCCCACTGTCCAAGCAACAACAACAACAAGCCCATCCGTCCAAGCTGAGGCTAGCAGCCCCGCCTCCGAGTAGGCCGCGAAGAAAGCACACGCTCACACCAAACACACACACAAACACACACAAGCATTCATTTAGAACAAGTTACAAGTATTTTCCTAATGTAAATGTACATAAACATAAATAAAGCGGGAAACGCGCAGTGTACAAAAGCCTGCGAATATTATTATTATGGATTTTTCAAATATTTATTGAAATCAGCGTTCGTAATTCATACACGTTTTATATCTTTTGTTTATTAATACAAAGGATTATTGATAATACATATTAATAATAGTTAATTTAAAAAAAACACATCCTAAACATGATACGGGATACTTGATGACGAACGGAAAAGCTCAATATGTATTCTTCAAGGGTTGGGGCTGGGATTTTTCATGGATTTTGGGTTGGTGTGTGCTGTGGCTGTGGACGAACAAAAACTGATTGATTTTCTCTTTTAAATTCAAGGTCAAAACATAGTGTTTATATTCCACTTCTTGGCAAGCGTTCCTCCTATCTCCTCTGTTTTTTTTAACATTTTCCCTTTCGTTTTCTTTTTTTTGTTCTGTTTTTGTTTCATGTACTCTCTTCCTAAGGCCAAAGAGCGCTAAAGGGCCCCCATTTCTACATGCTTTTGTGACCGGACTGCGGTCCGTTCCGTACGTCTAATCCGATACTACGCTGACCTGTTTACCTAGTGTTTAAAATTTAGACAAAACGTATATTAGCAGCGGGTCTGTGTGTGTCTGTAGGTGTGTGGGATAGATATTGAAGATATGCGGGGGCTGGAGCGGTTATTAAAAATAAATATGTTTGCTTTTAATCATGGTATTTGTTAATGTGATCTTGTAATTGCGAATCAAATCTCAAATCTAATCTGGGTTAAGCTTCATTCATTCTGCATTCTGCTGCGGGTCCAAAGATGGGATCCTTGCGTTACTCCTCCTATCTCCAGGTGTATTAGGTGTCGGTTCTTGTAGATTTTTAGACTCGCCCCGCCGGCTGTCGGTGATAAAAGAGTGACCAGAAAGAGAGATAAGGTTGCGGTGAGGTGAGTGATTCACTAGTTCACTGGTTCTTTTGTTAGCTGCCCACTTACGTTTCTCATCCATGATCTTCTGATGTGTTTCAAGCATTTTATTTCTGGTTGTGTGTGTGTTTCGGGGTTTTTGTTTTTGTTATATAGAAAAAGACTGTTGTTGTTGGGTTGTGTGTGTGTGTGATATTACTTTTTACGTTTGTCAGCCGGCTTGAGGATCTGGAACGAGCACATCAGCGTGTCGTCCACGGACATCATGGCGCCGGCATTGTCGAATTCGCCGCAGTAATTGGGCGCCGAGAAGAGGGTAACCAGCTGGCGCTTCGCAAAGAATTCGTAACCGTCCTCGACCACCTGGTGGGCGCGGCAGATGAGATCGAACTCGTGCTTCTGCAAGAACTTGGCCACCACTTCGGCGCCAAAGGTGAAGCTGACGCCGCGATCGTTTTCGCCCCAGCCCATAGTGTCCTTATCGGGATCGGACCAGAGCAGATCGCACAGCAGGCCCTGGTCGGGGACGTCGGTGGGGCGCATGATGCGACGGATCTGCTCCATTGAGGTCAGATCGGGGCTCAGGCCGCCGTGGCAGCAGAAGATCTTTTCGTCAACAATGGCCGCCACCGGCAGGCAGTTGAAGCAGTCGGTGAACGTCTTCCATAGCTTGATGCTGTAGCGGCGCTTGCACTCGTCGTAGAAGCCGTAGATGCGATTAATGCTGGCACACTCGTGGTTGCCGCGCAGTAGGAAGAAGTTCTCCGAGTATTTGATTTTGTAGGCGAGCAGCAGGCAAATGGTCTCCAGCGACTGCTTGCCGCGGTCAACGTAATCGCCCAGGAACAGGTAGTTTGACTCTGGCGGAAAGCCGCCGTACTCGAAGAGGCGCAGCAGATCATAGTACTGGCCGTGGATGTCACCGCAGATCTTCAGCGGCGCCTCCAACTCCAACAGGATGGGCTGCGAGAGGAAGATCTCGCGTGATTTGAGGCAGAGGCCTCGAATCTCGTTTTCCGAGAGCTGTACGTTCTTGCCTGGCCGTGCCCCACGCACCTCCAGAAGTCGCGATATTATGCTGTCGATATTCATGACGTCGCCCATGTTTCCGCCTTGCTCAGTTGCGCTGCTGATGCTGCTGGTGTTGAGGATGACGCGAACGATGGTTGGTAACGCCGAAATAGCCTCGAAATTGGTAGTTTTTCAGATCTATTTCTGCCAAATACTTTTCACAGCTAACTAGTATGAAAATTTCTCCAGTGTGTCCACATTGCCCGAACAGCAGGAAGGAACGAAACAGGCAGTTAGTCATGCACCGCGTGCACCGGTTGTCCCTTTCACGCAGCGGAGCTGCTCTTATGCGTCGTACCGCCTTAACAGGTTGCAGTGGGTGCGAGCGAGATGAGAACACAGTACATTTCAGTGCTGCCACATCAAGGGAAAAACATCGTTCGGATCATCTGGCAAGGCCAAAGACGCCATTTTGCCTAATCGATTACTTATCGTCGAGCAACTCGATAAGTCTCCCGCCACCGTTTATTTTAAATACTTTATAGTATTTTTTTTATCGGTGCCTACGCCCTTGTCAATTTCAATTAACGGTTAATTAAGCGTTTGAATAATTCGAATTCATTTAAAATGCTTCTAAAGGATATTTTAAATGGAACCAAAGATGACACCGTCTATATTATAGCGGAAATTGGCCAGAACCATCAGGGATCCCTGGAAACGGCCAAGGAGATGATTTCCGAGGCCAAGAAAGCTGGCTGCCACTGCGTAAAGTTTCAGAAATCAGATTTGCCCGCAAAGTTCACTCGATCCGCTCTAGAACGGGAATATATCAGCGATCATGCCTGGGGAAGAACGTACGGGGAGCACAAGGAGTACCTGGAGTTCTCCAAGGCTCAGTACCTGGAATTGCAAGCTTACAGTCGGGAAGTAAATTTGGATTTCACGGCCTCCGCAATGGATGAGGTAATAAATACTTTTATATTTAATTATATAATCAAAATGCCGATTACAGTGCTCCTTGGACTTTCTGGTCGAGTTAAATGTGCCCTTCATAAAAATTGGTTCCGGAGACGCAAACAACTTTCCGCTTCTTAAAAAGGCAGCTGGCTTAGCCTTGCCTCTAGTTATCTCTACGGGAATGCAGACTATGGAGACGGTTGAACGGATTGTGCAAATAATGGAAGAGGCTAAAAAACAAGACTTTGCGCTCATGCATTGCGTCTCGTCTTACCCAACTTTGCCCAAGGATTGCCACTTGCAGACGATTTCCTTGCTTATGCGGCGCTTTCCGAATGTGGTTATTGGTTATTCAGGACACGAGCTGGGCGTATCCATTAGCCAAGCGGCCGTTTTGCTGGGCGCCCGCATAGTGGAGCGCCATTTTACGCTGGACAAGAATCAGAAGGGCTCTGACCATCGCTGCTCTCTCGAACCCCAAGAACTGCGAGCCTTATCCTCAGCAGTTGGGGGCTTTAAGTTAGAGAAGGGGCCACTCTCGGTCAGTGAAATAGTAAGAACCCTGCAAGGCGGCAAGGAGGTGGAAGAAGCTCTCCAGAATGTCGATGATAAGGAAATTTGGCTCTGCGAACTACCCTGCAGGAATAAGTTGGGCAAATCCATCGTGGCAGCCCGCAGTCTCAATAAAGGACACCGACTGCAGAGAGCAGACTTGGCCATCAAAGTTAGCGAGCCAAGCGGCCTCTCAGCAGAGGCATACTTGGACATCCTTGGAAAGGAACTAACGGACTTTGTTGGTGAGGATGAACCCATAACTGGGAGCATGCTAATTCTTTAGTCAATGGGTTCCTTGAATACACAAATACATGATGATTAGGTGCTATATAATATGAATATGAATGGGATGCAGGATGCAGGATGCGGGAGTTACTCGGCGCCCTCGTCACTGCCACCATCGTCGTTCTCGTTCTCATTCTCGATCATCTCAATGTCCTCCTCGATGTCACCCTCCTTCTTGTCCGTCGGCTTCTCGTAGACAGCCGTCAGCGGTGAGACGCACACGCCGTTCCAGACGGACATTTCGCGCACCACGCTGGTGTTACCCTCCATGCCCAGGATGTGCTTGTACCCGCCGTGGGCCAGCACGCGGAGCAGCGTCTGGGCCGTGTAGCAGCACACATCCTGCTGCTCCAGAGTCATGGCAGTGTGCACCCGGATGTGGCCCGGCTCGGTCGGGTCGGTGATGCCAGCGGAACCGGGCAGAAAGAGGCCGGCGGAGAGCAGCTGGAAGACGCGTCGGAAGGCCAGATTAATGGGCAGCGCCTGGCGCGAGGGGTTGTTCATAATGGCCAAATGGGCAATCAAATCCAGCATCCAGGCCGAAAGCGGAGCAAAGGCGTCGAAGCGCCGGGTGAGATCCTTTAGAATTCGAATGAGCACCTTGATCGAGGAGTGGTGGGCGTTCTCCTCGAACCAGCGCGTGTGCCGGATGGCGGCCAGATGGCTCTGCATCAGCTTGTGGTCCATGTGAATCTCCGGCTCCAGCTTACGCAAGTTCTGTGGCAGGGTGGCAATCAGGATGCGCACCTTGGCGTGGCCATTGGCAATGTCGAAGCCGCGATCGTGCGTCTGGATGGTATGCTGGTCGCCCTTGGTCAGCACCTCGGTCTTCATGCTAGCCTTCAGGTCGGTCTCCACCTTCTTGGCCAAGGCGTCAACGGCCTCCTTGGTGGGCAGTGTCTTGAGGATGACCACCACGTCGGCCACATTGTTGCCGGTGAGGATGGTGCCCTTCTTAAAGGAGCCCACCTGGCGCACCTCCTCCAGTTGCTATGGATTGGGGGAAATTGAGAGATCTGTCTCTACTGGGAAGCCAACGCACTTACACAAGTTGTCAGATCACCGGGGGCCACCACTAGATTGTCCAGCACAGCCTGCACCTTGGTCACCAGGTTTCCGATGGCCGTCTGCTCGCTGGGATTGGGGCTCAGGTCCTGGTTGCGCTTCAGCAGTGCCTGTGAACAGAGCTAAGTAATTCCATTCCTCCGCCCCATGTGCGTTTATTGATTTACCGCAGTCAGAGCAGAATCATCCACGGCGCCGGCCGCTGGCACTTTGGGGAAAAAGACTTCCGCCAGGGTCAGATCGAACGGGTGGCGAGGCACAAAAGTCTTCTTGAACGGCGGACGGATGCCACCCCGCATGGGGCGTCCACCTCGAAGACTTCCGCGAACCATAT
Source organism: Drosophila tani (assembly GCA_008042535.1). Classification (NCBI taxonomy): domain Eukaryota; kingdom Metazoa; phylum Arthropoda; class Insecta; order Diptera; family Drosophilidae; genus Drosophila; species Drosophila tani. The sequence continues at coordinate 15,439 of VNJO01004358.1, forward strand.
TTCTGTGAGGATGAATTTTTACTTATTTTTCGTGACGCCGGAGCGTTTTTCTTTTGGAGATGAAAACAAGTGTGGCCGCAGTCTGACCGGTAAAATATACCACTGATATTGGACAATAATGTTTGCCGAAATATACCAGAAAGCTACCATCAAAAAAGTAGGTTCCCACATACTAAAAAACAAGGTGAAATATAAAGCAGATTAAATACAAGCAAACAATAATATAAATTTAAAATGGGTTTTTGCGTTTTTAATGATAAAAACTATTGTAATCAATAGAAAAAACTTATAACTAAAATAAAAATAATAATGCTCAAATGGATCCACTGGTGTGAATTTTTACAAAATTTGCAGATTCTTTTATCATACAAAAAGCAGGTAATTATTAAAAAATAGCTGTAAAATTAGTTAACGGTTTCTGCAGTACTTTCGAGATTTTCTAATTTTAAATTTGTAGTATTTTTAAACGAAATTTTAAACGAAAAAAATGTTTTGTTCAGTTCCACACCTGGTCACTCTAACACTCAATTGCTGTGTCATTTTTGTTTCTGTGCAAAGTAAGTCGGCTTTTTTATTTTACAAATCAAATTACTGCTGATCAGGACCAAAAAAGATGGCTACTGAACGCTACAGCTTTTCACTGACTACGTTCAGGTAAGTGGACCCACAGAACCATTGAGGAATGTTTGATTTTCCGACCGGTACTTCACCATGACTGGGCAATAAACATAATTTTTTTTGGCACTTTTGCAGTCCTTCGGGCAAGCTCGTCCAATTGGAGTATGCCTTGGCGGCGGTGTCTGGTGGAGCTCCTTCCGTGGGCATTATGGGTGAGAATCTGCTTATTTTCTGAATGATAGGCGCAATAAGTAACTCCCATTTTGATGTAGCATCAAACGGCGTCGTCATTGCCACCGAGAACAAGCACAAGTCGCCGCTGTACGAGGAGCACAGTGTCCACCGCGTGGAGATGATCAACAAGCACATCGGCATGGTCTACTCGGGAATGGGTCCGGACTATCGCCTGCTGGTGAAGCAGGCCCGTAAGATCGCCCAGTCATATTACCTCACCTACAAGGAGCCGATCCCGGTGTCGCAGCTGGTGCAGCGCGTGGCCACGCTTATGCAGGAGTACACCCAGTCCGGGTAAGAGCGGAGTAATGCCCGTCTTGTGCTTTTCTTGATAGTATTCTGCATTTTTTAGTGGCGTTCGTCCGTTCGGTGTTTCCCTGCTAATCTGCGGCTGGGACAACGACCGTCCGTATCTCTACCAATCCGATCCCTCGGGCGCCTACTTCGCCTGGAAGGCCACTGCTATGGGCAAGAATGCAGTCAATGGCAAAACTTTCCTGGAGAAGCGGTGAGTACACCGACCGAGTTCCGAGTGCAAAGTAGAGCTGTAAAAACATCGATAGTGCTCTCACTCGATATTTTCGATAGTGATAGTCCAAACCATCGATAATATCGATACTATCGACAAAATAAAATGGGTTTAAAAAATTTACTTTGCTTAAGAAACCAATTTAAATGGCATAATTTATAAAAGATTTTATGTATTAAACAAAA
>VNJO01004360.1:0-15259 GCA_008042535.1 Drosophila tani
ATTAATATTTTTTATTTAAACTTAATAAAGCACCTTTATTTTTAAGCACACCTATTATTTTGCGTTTGACATGCATTTTCTTGGCCCGTTGCACTTCCGGCTGCGCACAACAACATAAATTGGCACTGGAGCCTGCTGCAGGAGGTAACTATTGTTATTTATTATTTAAACTTAATCAAGAACCTTCTTTTTCAACACTTACAGTTTTGCGATTGATATCCATTACTTGCCGTGTGACCACTACAGTACACTTAACCTTGATCTCATACGAATGATGAGTTCCACTATTCCCCTAACCCAATTAGCCGCAAAAGAAATGGTAAGAAAGTTAATATATTATTGTTCTCATTAACTATACATTTTCTTTCAGATATTTTGTACGGCACGTTCTGACACTACGATGTATACATTTCTATGGGTTACATTATTTAAACTTAATCAAGAAAATTTTTTTCAAGTACACCTATAATTTTGCGTTTGACAAGCATTTTCTTGGCGCGTTGCACTGAAGCCTGCTGCAGGAGGTAATTATTGTTATTTATTATTTAACCTTAATCGAGAACCTTTTTTTCAGCACACTAGAGTTTTGCGTTTGATATGCATTTTTGCCGAGTGACCACTACAGTACACTTAACCTTGATCTGCTACGGATGATGGGTTCCTCCATACCCCTAACCCAATTAGCCACAAAACAAATGGTAAGAAAGTTAATATATTATTGTTCTTATTAACTATACATTTTCTTTCAGATATTTACAAATGTCTTTGTACGGCACGTTATGACACTACGATATATACATTTTCTATGAATTACATCATGAATTGGAGGATGGTAAGAGACAGACTCAAGTCAGTGTTTTCTTTAAATAATGGGTTCTTTTTTTAGTGAATTTAAATCAGAGTTCGATTTTTCACACATTTTACAGTCGCTTCTTGCTCCCTCGCACGCTTGTACTGGTAAGTAGTTTGTATTGGTAATTATGGTTGCAATTAATTATTATATATTTTAGCTACACACTTACACACTTACACACTTGCTTCGACTGCACTGGACAGTACAAACTTGATTTTTGGTGAGTTGCTATTTTTATATATAAATATTTAGTAATATCTTTTTATGTTTCACAGCTTTTTTCGTTGGGGAGAACAATGTCTTGAAGATGTTACCGCACCCTTTGGACTTACATTTGTTTTAAAAAGCCGACAACCGAGCTAAAACACAGAAAGCTTCATTGACGTCTGGGTAACCACATACACCAATAATTATAATTATAATTATTAAATGCAAATGATCACAAAAGGTGTTCCGAAATGAATTATTGTTTTTTGATCTGGGAGGTTGTATTTGTTGGGGTTCCAGGTCTAAGCAATCAACAAACACGTCGAACGCTAAAAATTTATTTTTTCAATTTTACCAAAATGGTTTGATTTTCAATGATCCAATTGCAGACTGCAAGGGAATACAAACTTTGGCTTACCCAAGTTAGCTTCTTCTTGTTATACCCTTGCAAAGGATATTATAATTTTGACCAGATGTTTGCAACGCAGTGAAGGAGGCATCTCCGACCCCATAAAGTGTATATATTCTTGATCAGCATCACCAGCCGAGTCGATCTAGCCATGTCCGTCTGTCTGTCCGTCTGTCCGTCTGTCTGTCCGTCTGTCGGTTTCTACGCGAACTAGTCTCTCAGTTGTTTAGCTATTGAGCTGAAATTTTCAGCATAGTCTTATTTCTTTAGCACGCAGTATATATGTCGGAACGACCGAAATCGGACTATTATATCCTATAGCTGTCATAGGAATGATGGCGAAATTAATGTAAAAAAAATTGTAACTTCTATGTTTTCAAACGTATTTCTTTAAATTCCGAGGTATAGCGGTTTTTTACGGTTTTAGAATTACGTTTTTAATATTATTAAGATCGGTCAACTATTTCATATAGCTGCCATATAAGCGATCGGTCGATTTATATGAAAATGTAAAATTCTACATGTAAAATGTACAATTTACAAAATTCGATTTTTTTTCAACATTACTAAAATGGATCGATTTTCAATAATCCAATTGTAGACTGCAAGGGTATACAAACTTCGGTTTCTTTTCTTTCTTCTTATTTTTATATTTTTTTTTTATTGAACATTCGTCTTTGTGTACGGACTCGTGTTCAAAAAGAAAATTCAATATCAAATTATAACAATAAATCAATGCCATACACTAATTTATTTATTTTCTAAGCACGTTTATGTCAAATTCAAATTATAAATTCGGTATAGAGTAGAAAAATAATTTAACGAAGTAAGCTTAGCATATATTCCCCCAATTTCTTCGGTTATTTTCGCAGAGTGTACAACCGCCTTGATCCCCTTTTGATGTGCCGTCGTCCTTGTCTTGTCTCGCAGCTGCAAATGACAAGAATTTGTTGCTACTTTTGCTGCTGGCACTGGCAGGACGAAAAGGACGGAGGACGGGGGACGGAGGACGGAGGACGTGGCACCCCTTCGTGGCATGTAAATATTAACTTTAAACAGAATGCGACAGGCCACGGCGCCACGCCCACTTTCTTTCGGTTAGATAAAACTTTTTCCCAGCGCCCGCAAAATGTTCGTCGCCCGCCGAGCAAAACAATTTTTTGTGCAACTTTATGGACTCGACATCGTCGTCGTCGTCCTCCTGAACAAGTTCCACTTGTTCGTATCGTTCGCCTGCTTAATCCGCCAACTTTTCACCGGGTTCGGGCGGTTGGGGGTTGTCTCTCTCTCGGTCGGGATGAGGATTGGATTTAGCGGCGGACTACGAAACTTGAAAGTTTTGTAATTGTTGGCGATTGCAGTCACATCCAGCTTATGGACACCCGCAGCAAAACTGAGACGCTTCATTAGGGCGACGCTATGACACTCGTTGCCCTATCACTGAAAATATGGCCCGGTCGGTCTTCTCGGTCTTTTTGACCTCCCCCGACACGCCCCTCCCTCCTGCACTGTTAACGCTCTGCTGCACGTGCCAACGTTGCGTATGATTGATGAACTGGGCAGGGTGTAGGTGGACAGGACGGGATGTGATGGCCGTTATGGCTATAACAATAACAGGCAAGGACACTCGGCTGCGTGAGTTGTGTGCCAACAGCGAAAAGGACGCGATAAAAGGTCACTGCAAGAAAATGTATTTTGGGTATTTAATTTGAATATAATTCCAAAGCCTACTTACAAAACGAAGAAATACTTATTATACTTTATATAAATACATTTTACGTAAGTGATATAAGATAAAAATATACAACTTTCTTAACATAAACCCATACAAATTTCCCTCAGTGCAAAGAAGAATATGTGGAAAATATGGTTAACTCAGCATGGCGAAAAAAACCAACGAAACTTGAAATACTCTGTCAGACTAATCAAAAATGTTGATAAAGAGAGATAAAGCGATCGGGTGTCAACGGACTCTAAATTGTTTTTTTTTTTTAATTTTGCCCAAAAAACTAAGTGAAGAAACATGGAAAAATGTTTTTATTGTTTATTATTTTAGCTTTAGTAAAAGCAAATAATAAAAAGTATTTTTACTAAAGCCGTCAGGGCACAAATAAGCCGCAATTCGATTAATAAAACACAATTGGCCATTTGCTGAGAAAACGTACGTCCCAACGTTTTCCGACTAAATAAACTTCTGACCCTTTGCAAGCAAATCAAATACATGGCTTATGTACTGCTCGCACTCGTACTCGGAAAAGGAAAAACTGGTCACGAACCGTCTAATCGAATCAAATCTAGAGGAAGAAAATACCAAGAAAATAATCGACATTGAAGCGCAAAACATTTTGTTGCTAATAATATTTGAAGGCTGGCCAAATGTTCGCCTCAATTTTCGTTCCTAAGCTGGTTTGCTTTTAGTCCCTTGAACAGGAGATTGTCACGATTGGAGGGACTAGCGATGACCCAAAACATATCGATATATATCAGAACTATTGGTATCGATTATTAATTCGAGTTTGAATTTGAAGAGGATGAATTGTTAATGTATAGCACATATTAATATAAAATTTATAATTGATTCTTTGTTAAGATAAGTAAACCTTTTCATGTTTGGCAATAATATCGATAATAATAAATCTATACAACATATTTATCGATTACTTAAAATATCACTTAAATATAAAAGTTCTATATAAATTATTAAGATTATCTTATGGTCTTTTTACAATTTCTTTGATGTTTATATACATATATAATATATATATCGATAGATTTCAATATTTAATCTATTAAAAAAAAAAATGTTCTGCAAAACATTCTTTTCCAGTCTATAGTCGGATCTACGCATAAAGTGGAAAGATTTTATTGCCTGCACTCGGATTGCAAAGGAAAACAACGGAGAAACGTGGAGAAAATCAATGGAGATTCGACTCAATTTGGCCGAGTTGCATTTTATATGCGACTTACAGTTTATCCCGCTGTTTGCTTACCAATCGGGGCTGAAATGAAGGCGGGCCAAGACGAGACGAGGCTGGAGGGAATGAAGGATGGGAGGATGGGAAGATGGAAGGATGGGAGGATGAGGAGCACGCGGCACGGCACACGCGTGGTATGCGCAATATTCGCTTAATGCACAACAATGACTATACGACACAATCGGCAATGGTCCCTCCAGAGCCAAGCTAAGAGGGATATTTATAGAAGAGGCGGCTTGAGTTCATGTTTATTTATTTTGATTTTGATTGAATAAGTGCTAAGGCAAGCCCCATAAGCCACACCGCCAAGTTTTCCCTCGACCCCCACGCTTTTTCATCTATTTTTATACACTGTTTTTCTTTTTTTTCCCCCATCGCCCTGTATTCGACGATTCCTTTGACATATTTACGCGCGATTTCAGTCAAAGCCAAGGCTACAAATAAATAAATAAATAAATAAAATAAAAGGAAAGGAAAAGAGAAACAAATTTACCGGAAATTTTTGTACCAGTTTATCGGGCATTCGTTTTATTTTTCATTTTCTTCGATTTTAGGTCTTATAAAATATTTAAATGTCAGCGTTTTCCTTATTTTCTCCGGGGCATGAAAGATTGTAGTCCCGACTCGGGGACAAGCAAACAAATAAGGAAACAAGTGCAGTGGACAAAGGCCAAACGGGAGACAGGAGACGTTAAAACCAGAGAAAAACAGGACGGCTTTCGGCCAGGACTCAAGGCCATCAATCAATGGTTTCGATTGTCTAAAAGTACATGGGTATATCAAGAAAAATTTGGTGTTTCTTGCGTCAAAAATAAAGGAATTATTCTAGTTAGTTAAAGGGAAACTCAGGTGGCATTATCTAATTAATTTAAAGCTTTTTTTCCATCCTTTTGTGACTTATATTTGCATTGAAGAAATAAATTCTTGCAAGCATATTTAATTTTATTAAGTATCGAACAAGTTTTTTCTCCACCAATAGCAGATACAAATAAGAGACTTCCCCTTTCTTAAAATCTACTCGGTGGAATAATGCAAAAGTGCTTGCATTCCAGACTGCCTTTGGCTGCATGTACTTCGTCTTGGCGAGAATCCTTCAGGCAGGACTTTAAGGCAAATTAAGTGGCACACAGCGAAAGTCTGGCGGACGAGGGGGTGGTCTTACCTGCTCCTGATTTCTTATTATGCATTTTCCAAGGCAGACAGGCAACAAACACCCGCCGACACTCCAACAAGACCAGCTCCGTTGACCTGGCTGGACTTTATTCTCCTAGCTACTATATTTTATGCTATATTCTTCACTTCCTTCCGTCGATGGGAAAGGTGCTTCTTGCTGTCTCCAGCGGATGTTCAAGTAAATGATCAACGATCGCAAAAAGGAAACAGTGTCCTCAAGTCCCAAAAGGAAATTACAAAATAAAAAGGTATAAGCTTGGGAGTTACTTTAACTACCAAAAACCAAGCAACCTTAAAATCACTTTTGACAACCCAGTTTGGGCAGCTGGCTGGTCTGGAATGTCACAAGGTCAGTTGAACTTTTACACTTCTATCAATAGGTTTTGTATTAGTATCAGGGACCAGATTTTTCCAAAAACTATTGTTAGACCGAACTGTACAGGAGATACTTTCTACCAATAGCAATGAGTGACACAAAGATAATGAGTGACACAAAGGCAATGAGTGACTTCAAGATAATGAGTGACATGAAGATAAGCCGCAGACCCAAAGGCCGCAGCACGTCCCGCTTCAAGTTGCTGCAATGGGTGAACGACTTGCTCCAGGCCGAGTATACCAAGATCGAGAATCTTTGCTCCGGTGTCGCCTATTGCCAGATGCTCGCGTTGATCTTCCCCCACAGCATCCAGCAGAGACGCGTGAAGATCAACCCCAAGTTCGAGATCGAGTACATACACAATTTGCGACTCCTGCAGGACGCCTTTATTCGCTTGGACCTGGACAAGTTTGTGCCCATCGATCATCTCATCCAGGGCAGATTCAAGCACAACTATGAATTTCTTCTCTGGTTCCGGAAATTCTATGACTCAAATATGCCACAATTGGATGTCAAGAAGCCGGCAGTCACGCCCTCAAAGTCACGCTTTTTCTTTAAAGGGAAAAGCCCCACAAACAAGCCAGAGCAGAACAAACAGTCCTTCGCCAGGGCTTCAGTGATCAAGCCTATAAAGCCGCGTGTCAAGGAGCAATTCCCGATCAATACGCTGGAGCTGGAGAACAATCAGACCTTGTCCAAGGTTGCAGAGGTCAAGCCACGCATTATCCCCAAGGAGGAATCACCTATCAATATCCCGATGAACTTCAGATACCCTTCGGAGCTGTATCACCAGCTTATTATATTCGATAAGCGTGTGCAGACGCAATTACAATGTATCATTGATGTACGCGATCTGTCCTACCGGAAGCTCCTCATGATCGAACAGATAGTCAAGACTAACGACATGAAAGTCGAGCTGTATGATATCTTTGATCGCATTAAAGCGGTGCTTGCAGCCCCGATGAATAACCAGGATCGCTATCCTGACGCCAACAAAGGAGCTGGTATTCCGGCAGATACTGCATATTTCGACAAGGAAGAGATTACTGCGGTGCTTACAGCCCCGATGAATGACCAGGATAGCACTAAAGACAACGAAGATGCTGGTATTCCGTCAGATACTGAATATTTAAATGAGGAAGAGTATAATGCGATGCTTGCAGCCTCGATGAATGACCAGTATCGCTATCCTGACGCCAACGAAGGAGCTGGTATTCTGGCAGATACTGCATATTTCGACAAGGAAGAGATTACTGCTGTGCTTACAGCCCCGATGAATGACCAGGATAGCGCTGAAGATAAAGATGGTATTCTGGCAGATACTGAATATTTCTATGAGGAAGAGTATAATGCGATGCTTGCAGCCTCGATGAATGACCAGGATAGCGCTGAAAACAACGAAGATGCTGGTATTCCGTCAGATACTGAATATTTAAATGAGGAAGAGTATAATGCGATGATTGCAGCCTCGATGAATGGCCACGATAGCGCTGAAGACAACGAAGAAGCTGGTATTCCGTTAGATACTGCATATATCGACATGGAAGAGATTTCTGCGATGCTTACAGCCCCGATGAATGACCAGGATAGCGCTGAAGATAAAGAAGAAGATGGTATTCTGGCAGATACTGCAGCCCCGATGAATGACCAGGATAGCGCTGAAGATAAAGAATATGGTATTCTGGCAGATACTGAATATTTCCATGAGGAAGAGTATAATGCGATGCTTGCAGCCTCGATGAATGACCAGGATAGCGCAGAAGATAGCGAAGAAGATGGTATTCTGGCAGATACTGAATATTTCCACATGGAAGAGATTAATGCGTATCTTACAGCTCTGATGAATGACCAAGAGAGCGATGAATACAACGAAGGAGCTGATATTCCAGCATATACTGAATATTTCTACGAGGAAGAGAATTATGCGGTGCTTGCAGCCCCGATGAATGACCAGGATAGCGCTGAAGATAGCGAAGAAGATGGTATTCTGGCAGATACTGCAGCCCCGATGAATGACAAGGATAGCGCTGAAGACGATGAATATGGTATTCTGGGAGATACTGAATATTTCCACGAGGAAGAGAATGATGAGGTGCTTGCAGCCCCGATGAATGACCAGAATAGCGCTGAAGCCAACGAAGGGGCTGGTATTCCGCCAGATACTGGAAATTTTCTCGATGAAAATATGTATTAGGTATTTTTTAAAACTTAATACCTAATTATATAAATATACAACCACAAAATTAGTCATGGTCTATTGGAAGAAAATATATCAAAACGTTTTCAAAGCGTCTTCCATAAATATATTTGACACAAAAAAAAATAATAAAACTATAAAACTCCAAATTGTGTATTCGTTAATATTAATTAGAGTGGTTTATTGCCAAATTGAAAAGGTAAATTAACAATTTGTTAATTTGTGGCATGTTCGTTGGCATTGGATTCCTGTTGCTGCCAGTAAACAATTAAAGCCGGCGAAAGCGAATTAAATGAAAACAGACCGAAGGCAGCCGAGTTGAAAGCATCAAACAATATCAACGAGAGCAGCGAAACAAGAACAACAACTCCGCCAGGTAATTATATAATCAGGTGTCCATGACAGGCTTCAGTCCCTCGCAGTCCCTCGCTCCTTCACCCGCGGGCAATGGGAGCGAGAGGTAGACAAAAGGCCGCCTGCCTGGCACAAATTGTAACCTTTGATGAAAGTTTTTCGCAAAAACTTTTCGCCACGACAACGAACTCGATTTTCATTATCAGGCAAAGTTGGTCGCATTTGTAGCATTTTGTTGCCGTTGCCGCATTTTGTGTGTGTGAGCCACGCTAATTAACAGGCCTGCCAGCGACCACTCTGCATCGCCATGCCTGTACCCTATCCCAATCCCTATTATTTCCTTCTCTACATTGTCAAAAAATACAGAAAAATATTATATTTTGTATAATATCGATTTTGTTCGATGGTTTACTATTTGGTGATAAATAAATACATATCAATGCATATTTTAATATGTAGAAATTATTACATATTTTTAATGTTTTTTTCTTATTTAATCTGATTCAAACCAAGATATCTGCTAAAATTAGTTTTAAAAAAAATTCATGAAATATCAATATTAAACGATATGTTTATTTATATATCGATACATTTTTGAATACGTTGAATTTGTTAGAAATATATTAGTACTTCTATTCATTCTGTGTTTAATTATAATGTCCCTTAAAATTTATAAAAAGTGCACATGGTAACATAACGATTTCGATCGATTTTGATATATCGATACATATTTTAATACGCTGAAATTATTACATATTCGGGTATTATTATATCTTACTTAATCTGAATTTGTATGTTTATTGTTTGATAATAAATCGATTATTTCGCTTTTTTCAATATTTTATCGATTGTTTCGATATGTTCACTATTATATATTTTATATTGTTATTTTAATTCTAATATATTCCGATATGTTCAATGTAATATCGATTTTTGTATATGTTAAATTTATTCGCATTTCTCTCGGTGCACTCGCCACACACTTTCATTTTGGTGCGGCGGCAAGGCAGAAAACTTTGCCGCTTTTTGCCTAATACGCATGCATACATAATTGAGGGGAGGCAGGCCATCGCCCACTCGCACACACAGACTCATCTATTTCCATATGCATATCAATACAGAGACGGACACGCACCCACACACACAAGCCGAGCAACACTCTAATAAACACAGATACAAAGCCTGACGCACGCACATTAATGCGGTGAGCCTAAAAATCATTGAAGCAAAACAAGTAGAAATTCAGCAAAGATAATAAAAATATAAATGAACTTGCTTAATACCCTGCAAAGTATAAGTTTTAGATTTTTTTTTATAAAAAAAATATACATATATAATCACACAAAATAAATCCAAACCATTACTTAAACTTGTGAACACATTTTCCTACTTAGAAATTTTAATTTTAAGGCAAACGAATAATAGAAAATATACCCTTAATTATACCCGATTCTTTAAGAAATACATAGTATATATTTGCGAACCTATCATCATAATTTTCATATTTTGTTTCTGCCAAATTCGGGATACTTTAGGAAATTTCGCACATAGCCTGGCCCTCCGTTTGTGTGTGAGGTATAAAAAGGCACTTTACTTTGCCCGCCACCCTTTTCTATACTAGTGAGTGTGCTTGTGCGTGTGTGTGTGTGCGGGGGGCACTTTGTATCTATGTGCGTTTGTGTTTTGTGTATCCTTTGGCTGCGAAATTGCATTTCATGAATGGTAATGTGCCATGATGCGAACCTCTCACGAACCTTTCCATATCCCACGGTCCAGCACAGGAGTGGAGTGGAAAGAAGAAAGCCAATGGATTCCCGCCCCAAAAAATAATGCAAATTGAAGCTAATGCCTTCGAGCAGGCGATATGCCACCAAGGTGGAAGGTGGAAAAAGAAATGTCTGATGAGTGCCAATCAAGATCGGTAATAAATGATGTTTCAACTCGTTAACAGGTGGGGAATTTCCTACTCCTTAATTGGTATTTTAAGGAGGAGAAAATCTTAACATAAAAACTAAGATATTAAGTCTCTTTGAAAGCCTCTTCAGTTATACATTTGATTCGTAGCTATCTCAGTAAACTTTTCCTCTATTTCTCCCAAATATGTTTTACAATTTGGCCAAAAACCTGTTGAGATGGCAACATTTAACCAACATTTCGACGTGTGAAGTTTATAACAACTTGAACAGCATACATTTGCCCCCAAATTGAATTCGAAAATCCCAAGGTTTCGACACCCTTTGATGAGTGGAGTGTTGTGTGTGGTTCCTGTAGGGCCTGTTGAAATGGGTGGAAAATTGGTTGGAAAATGGGGCGTATTGCTGGTGTCAAAGAGATGCTGCTGCCGGGCTGCCGAGCTCTGTTTGCCTGGCACAAGCAATCGAATCGAATTGAAATTGTTGTCCCTATTCGGAAGCCAAGTATTTAGCACATGCACAAATAATTGAAATGCAGCTGAGGTTTCGGCTTCATTTCCTTTGCATCTTCCCTCCTCTGCTCTCTGCCCTCGTTATTGAGTGCGCTAATAAATAAATTACCCGAAATCCATCCATATGTACTATTCTATACTATATACTCATATATCTAATTGGGAACTCTGGGGAGCGCACAGGAAATGATCGAAAATTGAATGCAAATACATAATATGCATAAAACAACAAGTTTGGACAGCAAACAGATATAAATAGATGAACAATTTGCTCATTGTTTTGCACAACAGAAAAAAAAAAAGGAAGAGAAAGCGAAAGGCAGGAGGGAAAACAAAAATTTAAATAAATAATTTCGCTTGATTTTCCCCTGCTCTGTGTGTGTGTGCATTATTTATTTGCCTTTATGTTTCTAATTTTCTATAGTAATCCATCGAAATCATAAATAAATGCCAGGCCTTGCCCGGTTTATATACGTATGTATAAAAAAAAATAATAATAACTACCATCACGACGACTCTGGGTCAATTCTGACGTTCGTGTCACAGCTGGCTAAACTAGAATCGGAAAAGTGGGAAACGGCAAGCGGAAAAGCGGAAAACTGGAAGCCTAAAAACTAAAAACTGAAACTGCACAAACACGAAAACATCTGCTCGGCTAATTGACTAAAAGTGGCGCCTGTGTGTGTGCCAAATAAACCCACTTGACCCCATTTTAATGGCATTTTATCACAACATCAATTGCCTCCAAAGGCAGGCACTCTCGCACTCTCCCCTGCAACACAAATAAATAAATAAAACAGTCATTTAATCAGTTGATACAAACAAGTTATATCCTTTTGGGTCAATTGTTGCATTTTCTGCATTCGATAAGCAATTAAAATGATCTTTGAAAGAAAGTATTAGCCTCACACACTAGTTTTGGCATGAAATAAGAGGGAAATAAAATAAATCAACAAATTACATAGATAAAATAAATTAATTAGTCAAGAAAATAAATATAAGTACTTGCAGACAAAGTTACGAAGATAACTTATTAGGGGTTAGAATAATAAATAAATATATAAGGAAGCTTCTTGATTAAGTAAGACAGGTAACTTTAGAGCCTTTGAAATTTGTGTGTAGAACATACATATAAGTTGTTATTAAAATAAAAATTAGAAATCCATTGCATATTTTTCCCTTAAAAATCCCTTCATTATATTTTATTATATTTTCGATTTTATGTTTTTGTACTCACCTTTATTTTATTAACGATTAAATATGATCAGAGCTGTAAATAAAACAAGAAAAAATTTAGTTTTAATGCCATATTTAGCAAAGTTTTTAAAAAGGATTCTAACCTAAATTACGCTCTAAACAATATTTCCTTTTTCTTGCTTTAAATTTAGTTTAAAGTTTTTTATGCATTTAAAATAAGAAATTATATATAACAAGTTTATTTATTATTTGAATATCTGCCCTAGAGGGCAAGGATATTTTTCGAAATAACCACAATCGGGGGAATAATATAGGACGCTTTGGCTGTCTCTCCCCTATGAATAATAGAAAATTGCATAAAAAATGCAGAGAAAGGCATTATGCAAATATGCAAATAAATATCTCTAAAACATTTGTTTCAATTTCCCTGCAGCCCGCCCGAAACCCTTTTTTTTTTGTCGGTAATCCCGCAGCCGCTGCTGCCGCTCAACCAATTCCACGGATGTCACATCGGATGGCCCACAAACGATTGGATGTGGATGTGGATGTGGCCCCCTAAATCACCCCAAAAATATATAGCAGCAGCATCAGGAGCAGGAGGAGGAGCAGCCTCTATAGATTCCTATCCCATTCCCAAATATCATTCCGGCGGCTGGCTTTGGCTTTTGGCTTGCATAAAATGGTTTTGAGCCTGGTTTGGGCTGCTGCTGAAGTACAAAAGAATTTTGTGTCTGTGTGTGTGTGAGTGTCCCATAAATTTGCAGCGATGTCATGCATTTTTTTGCAAGCCCCCCTGGCCCCCCTTTTGAGTGCTGGCCTTGTGTAAAACATCGCAATTTAGATTTGTTAGCAGCCAAAAAGACTTGGCACCACCATAAAAATGTGTGTGTGTATAGTTTTGTGCATATTTGTCGATTGCCATAATTAAGCCGTAAATGAGGCGCAAGTGGGCGGGGTAGGAGGGCGGGCGGAGGTGCTCCATTTTGGGAGGATGGCTTGCCACATCATTTAATGCTCATTAAAATAACTGCGACGCGTATCCTTCCGCTCTGTCTGTCCCACTATCGTCGTTTCAACTGCCTCCGGTTTTTCCCACCACCTCTCTCTCCCCCCATATATTTTCCTCTGTTTCCCGCCCGCTCTCTCTCTCTCTCTCTCTCTCTCTCCGCTTTCTCGCTCTTTTGGCATTTGCGGCACTTGACATTTTGCGGTGTTTTAATTTGGCGCACGCTCAAGTGCTCCTCGTATTGCCAACAGCAGGGATGTGGAAGAGGGGCGCTGGGGACTGGGGAAATCCCTGACGCGGGGGAAAATCCCAGAGAGAGGAAGAGAGAGAGAGAGAGAAAGCTTGGGGCTAAACCGGCAAATGAATTGCAATAAGGCTAACGGCATGCCCCGGCGGATAACGAGCTTTGATTGCCAGCCGACAGTTGATGGAATATCATGCACATGCCGCCGCCGCCGCCACCGACGCAGTCAGTGTTTTCATCGTCCTTAGAATCCAGGGGCTTGCATTTAGTGATAAGCTAAAATCTATCCGGTAATTGGTTTTTAGGTTAACGTGTCACATGTCAGCAAATACCACAAGTCCTTAACCTGTTTGGATGCCACACCAAAATAATGCTTAAATTAAATTAAAGGGAATATTTTGAGCTACCAAAAAATCGAATTTAATTAAACTTATTAGAAGAAATATTCCACCTAAAAAAATAAACATTCCCACAATAAATATTTAATGGCAAATCAAATAAAAGGGAATATATGGAGTTACTTGGAATTTAATTCAATTAAAAATACAACAGACCTTGTAAGAAGAAATCTTCCTCTGTCAGTATTCTTTCTTTTTATTCTAACGATTAGAATAAAACCTACTTATTTAGCTAAATACAGGTATTGTTCTCTTTATACCGTTCGTATCTTGAAAGGAAAAGCTTTGACCCAATTGGCAAATAAATAACTGCGGTAAATTAAATTTTTCATAAGCAAAATGTCCCCAGCTAGTTGTGCATTTTTAATGCCGGATTACCACGGATACTCCCTAGGCAAAAGAAAATAACTTTAGCTTCTCAAACCTTTGCAACCCCTCGCTTCGAAAGAAAGTTGCTTTTGATCCGCAGTATTTATCGGGGAATTCCTTTAAAAATTCCACTGCATTCCTCGAGTGTGTGTGAGTGCCACGAAAATATCAAGTTGATGTCTTTTGGCGCATTCTGCCTCCGACTCAGACTCACAACTCGCAACTGTCACTCATAATTTGGCCGAGGTCGGAGCCGGAGCCGAAGATACATTAGTGTGATGGGGGTGCCAGGGGTGGCCAGGATAAGAGGGGCCCGGGAGCTTGCTTTATACATTTTGAATGCCATCGACATTAGGTAGATGAGTTGGGTGGCAAGTAAGAGGCTTTGGTGTCTTTTATCGCCTTTTCATCGAAGTTATCTTGCATATTGCATGAGTCGTTCGCCATATGGAAATTTATGTGCGCCCACACACACACACACACACACCCGGCACACGCACACTCGCACACGAAAATCGTTTAAATTTGAACGTGCTCGAGTGTGTGTGTGTGCGCCACAAACATGTCCTTATACTTCCTCATACATCCTTATCGATATGTTGCTGTTGCTTCTCCACCATCTGTGTGTGTGTGTTGATGTGGCTTACTCAGTTATAGATTTCTTAGGGGACCCTGTTTATTATCCTTTTTTTATATCCTTGCCTGGCGTTTCTTTTTCCTTTCTAGCACTCCCTCCTATTTCTTCATATCCAGCATTCTGTGGGTTGTTTGGAATTTTATACAGGAAAAAAATATCCTAAAATATTTTAGAAATTTAAATTTATACCTATGGTGCCCAAAAAAGTCATCAAATCATTTTTAAATATTTTTTTTCAAAGTTAAATAACTTAATCGTTAAAAACAAGAAAGCTAAGTCAGCTTTAGGTAAAGATAACATATAAATAAATATTAAATCTATCTAACTTTTATTTAAAATAATATTTGATATATGTACATTTATCTAAATCTAAACTCAATTGGTTTGGTTTTTATTTAAAATATAAAATATATAATTCCACAGCCAAAGAGTATTCCAA
>VNJO01004366.1:0-18068 GCA_008042535.1 Drosophila tani
CACCTAATTATGTTAACCGCTAGTCCAGTCGAGGGCCATAAAAAACCCGGCCAGAAACCGAGAGAAAAACCACCGAAACAGAGATCCACAAACAAACAAACAAATAAACAAAAACCAAGTGCGCTTGCATCCATAATTGCACATAACTAGAATTAGAGGAGGAGGAGGGGGAGGGGAGGTGATGACATCAAAAGTTTGTTCATTAAATACAAAAAAAGATACAAAAAGAGTAGAAAAAAGCAAGAACAGAACGCTCTCTTCATGCATGCTTAAGCACAGTGAACCCAAAGCCCAAAGCCGAAGCGGACGTGAGCAGAGTTGATACACCTAGCGAAAGGTTGGGATTTTAAATTATTTATATTTGTGATTAATAAATATAGAGAGGAGATTATATAAACTAATACAATTTAAAGAAAACAATTTAAAGAGAGCTTATTGGTATAGATATTATAAAATGTGGTATGAAAAGAACTTTATTTCGAGAGATTTCAAATCTCTAAGGTTTTTATTAAGAGCGATTTCTGTATTTGTTTTTAAAGTAAATGTAGGAAAGTTTAATTTCATAAAAATAAAAAAAGAGCAATTAGAGAGAAAAAAGAGCTTGGGAGAGTTACAGGGATTACAAATTATGGTATAAAAACGCTTAACGCTTAATGGAAGATTTCAAATCTGCGGAACATACTTTTTCAGCGATTTTTGAATTTGATTTAGAAATAAATGAAGGAAAGATCATAATAATATACAAAAGAGAAGCTCTATGCTACAGAGATTACAGCATTTTCTAATAAAAACCCCCAATATCGGGAGATTTTAAATCTCCAAAGTTTTATTTTTTCAGTATTTGGTTTAGAATTAAATGAAGGAAAATATGATTTATGATAAAGTGGCTTGGTTATTGGCATTAAACTTCAGTTTTATGGTAAATAAAATATAGAAATCTCTAAGAGTTCTCTCTAGAGATTTAGGAACAATTTTTAGCCTTTATTTGAATTTTTGGTTGATCTATTTTTAATTTTTCCCAGTGCCTAGTGCAAAGCAGCGGCAGTTACTTACTGGTTACAGTTAATACAACAACTGCAAGTGTTTTAATTATGGTTTCTCCGCGCTCTCTCTGTATCTCTCCTTCCGCCAGCTATCTCTGTGCTTGGCTATCTCTTTTTCTATTTTTATTTTTTCTATACGAGCAAACATGTATGGCGAGCGAGCGTTATATGATATGGCACTATAATTCTCACCCAGGGTCCAAAGCCACTCACACGCCCACCTGCCCATCCAACCTGCCCACCTGCCCACCGCCCACCTGACTGGCAGCGCCCACGTTTTGTCACATTGCGTGCACTTGGCAAATAAAAAGCGGCGACAAGGAGCGGGGAATGGGGCAAAGGCAGGACCAGGAGCTGAGCTGAGCTGACTTGAGCTGGGCAGGGGCTAAGAGGAGGCGCAGCGGGGAAAGAATTGCCGGTGGCGCAAAAATGTTTGCAGCTAATGACACGTATGAGAGGGGGTGTTCTCACGTGTCCCCGCCTGTGTCGATGTGTGTGTGTAGGTCCTGGCTAAAAGGATACTTGAGGGCTTAACGGGATACTCGACCAAAAATTTTGAAGGTCAACACCGGCGCGAGCTCGCTGATAGAACCCCTGACCATTTGACCCAAAAAATACGACAAAAAAATGTGTAATTTCTCGTTTACTTTCCAGAAAGAGAGAAACACACCCAAGACACACACTCGCACACTCGCGGCTTAATAATACATTTGACCTTTTGGCATGGTTCTTGTATTTTTTTGCCTTCTTCATTTTTGCTCTCCAATTCGCTGGCCCCGTCCCCTGCTTGGCGTTGTAACTTGTTTTTATAGTTCGGTCAACTCGCTTGTCGGAGTTGTAAATGGTTGTTGCATGCCTCCAGGAGGGGGGAAGGGAAGGGTCTGGACAGGCGATCCTGGGCCTTGTAATGGCTTCAAATGATTGGGCCCGGCCCTGTGTGATGGCATAATTTTGACTGGGCAATTTATTGCACAATTTGAGTATGGAAATAATTAGAAGAAAAGCTGGCTAAAAATATCATGAAATTATTGAGGTTTTCAGAGATATCATTAGGTTTTTTAAGTATGAGTATTATAATAATATTTTATGAATACTAAAAGGTTGTCTAGATTTTATAAATATTTTATAAATGTAAATCAAGGTAATTTGCAAAGCTTATTCTTGTATTTCAAGTAAAAGAATTTTGCTGTTTCTACAATCAAAAACAAAGGCTTGAGCCATGTTTTTAGACAGGGCTCATATTGTGGTGCCGCATTCCGTGTGGTTGACCATAACTAGCTGGGTTGTTCTCTTGCTGCTTGTAGTACATTTTTCTTAATTAGTTTATTCGATTTGTTTCTTTAATGTTGATATATTATATTATTTATATTTAATTTAAATTATTTAACAATCTTTTTATCATTTTTTATTTCACATATTTTTATTTCGAAATATGTATTATCACTTAACAATTTATTCGCGTTGCGGTCCATTCCCGAAAATTGATGAGTTTTCTGTCAGCGCTTTCTCTCCCCCTCTCTCTGCCCGTCTTTCTCTTTCCCTCGAAAGGTCAGAATGGCCACCTCTTTTCCCGATTTTATTTTTCATTTTTCATCCTTTCTTTTTTCTCTTTTATTTTGGCATGTGTGTGAAGTTCAGAGCAATTAGGGTTTCATACCTTTCAGGTGTTTCAGCTGTGTGTGTGTGTGGGTGCTTTCGCACCTTGCAACATGAACAACAAAGCCAACAACACACATTTTTTGCCAACGCCAACGCAGTTAACGCCCCTCGAGTCTTTGACGTCACGAAAAATGTGAGAGTGTGTTGGTGTTTCACATGATTTATGGTGCAACCACGCACACTCGCACACGGGACACTTGTGCCGCACAATTGTCGTGACGTTAGTTGGGATTTCTTTTTAGTTCCTTTATAAATATTAAATTCCAAATAAAAGTGTATTAAAAGAGCAACTATTTTCTGCATTAAACTGCTATTAATTATGTGAACTCCGTTTAAGTCTGGCTTTTAGTTTTACATTTTTAATGGGGGCTTTCGCTTAAAGAGTTGCACGGAACCTCCTTGTTGCTGCGTGCCCTCAGACCCAGGTTATAATTGCTGACACATTTCGTAACAGTTACCTCCAACTAGGGGGGGTTGTACCCCTTCTTCAAACCCTGCCCCCCTGCCGGTGCCCATGTCCGCGTGCCCTGTGTCCATTGCATACTTTTGTGCGCATGCAATTTTAATGCCCATTGGCATTACACGACATCCAGTCCCGCCCTACTGCTCCTGCTCCTGCTCCGGCTCCGGCTCCTGCAAATTTCATGAGCCAGAAAGAGCTATGAAAATATAAATCAACAAAGTTTTTGCCGAAGAAAGAAAGAGTTGCTAAGGGTGTCAGGGGGTCAGTGGTGGAGCACTGAGCACTGAGCAAAGAGCAGTAAGCAGTTGGAGCCAGATGTCGCAATCTGCTGCTGCTGTTGCCGCTGCTGCTGCTGCATAAAACATGACTTGGCCCTCATTTCATCGATGCGGACTCCGAGGAGCCGCTCGCTTTAAGCCGCTTACGGACGAGTGCCGTCCTCTGCCTTTGAGGCAGCTCCCTCCAGCCCCCGCAATGAAACCAATTTGTCTCTAATTGCCGCACAAAGCACAAAAGGAGCGCTCTGTTCTGGCCGGAAAAATAAAATATAAATAAAATAGAGACCATGCAATTTAGACATAGTAGTTTCCGTTTGTACAAAAGTTTGCTATCAGGTTCCACAAGCGCCATTGTGTGGGAAAGCGACCATAAAGTTGCGTTTATGTAAGTGACACAGTGTCCGCTTTTGCAGGGATTTTTAAAGGCATAAATTACTGAATTTCCTTTAATTTCAAGCTATAAACAATTTAAAGCATTTATTAAAGGTATTTCGAACATTTTAAGCTGGTTTTTGGACCTAACACTCGATTATTGTGATTTTTCAAAGGATATATGATTGAATTTTCTTAAGTTTTCATTGATAAATATTTAAAAATATTTCTTAAAGGTATTTAAAACATTTGAAGCTAATTACTAATTTTTTAAAGGGATACATTATTGAATTATCTTCGATAAACATTTAAAAATATTTATTAAAGGCATTTTCGAAATTTTAAGTTAGTTTCTGGGCCTGTCACTAGGTTGCTGAGATTTTTAAAGGGATATACCTTTAATTTTCTTTGATAAATATTTTAAAATATTTATTAAAGGTATTTCCCATATTTGAAGCTACTTTCTGGACCTCAAAATAAATTATCGGAATTTTTAAGGAATGTATTACTGAATTATCTTCAATAAATACTTAAAAATATTGTTCTTATTTGAAAAATATTTTAAAATATTAATTAAAGATATTTTCCATATTTTAAGCTATCTTCTAGAGCTCTCCTTCACCCTTTTGATGTGTTAAAAATCCCTTCTTGATTTCTCGCCAAGTTTTCTTGCTATTCATCAAGTTTCAGTACGACTTTTGGCTTCAATCAATGATTTTCTCTGCCATTTCTGGCCAACTGTCAGCTGACCTTGCACCAGTTTACCTCAATTGCTCAACTTTCGACCGCCTTACACCTGCCACTCCATCAGCACCCATATCCATGTCCATGTCCATGCCCATGCCACATGCCCCTTTTTGGCTGCACGTGTCCGCAGTGAATTTGAGGCATTTCTCGGGCTTATTTTTAAGCCCCAAGAAGTTTCGGTCGAGGCAGTCCGAATGAGGTGAAATAAATTTTGCCGTGTGCCTTGACCTTTAGCCGAGGCGGCCACCCAGAGTGCCCTCTGTCCGCTGTCCTCCCCCAAAAAAGCGAGGCGGGTGTTGCTGGCAAATGGCAAACAAATGATGGGTTCCTTTCCGGCCACAGCCCACATCATTATCAAATGCGGTCGACAGACAGCTTTTCCAGCTAAAAAAGGGAGAACTTGCCACAACCAGAGAGCCCTGGCTATTTTTCACTGAAATTCACTCGCTTTTTTCGTGCAACAAAATTCGCAGCGACAGTTGACAGTTGCATTTAACGAATTGAATCAACTAAGCAAACGAAACTCGGGAACTCATGAAATTTCAATTAATTTTTGCGATGGCCGCAATGGGTGGCAAAAGGGGGCGGCACACCTGCGTTGGACAGTTTCAATGCCGTCGTCGACACCCGCGAGGCCCACACCTGACCGATCCGACCCGATCCGCCCACCTGCCGCCCTCGCCTGTCGTCCCGAATGATGTTGAAAAATTAAACAGTCGCAAAAAGTGAAAATTCAATGAACAAAACAAGAACAAACAAAGGGACCTGTCAAAGTTGGAAAAGTGAAGGATAAACATTGTTTGTTTTTTATTTGTATTATTTATTCATAACTTTTGTTAAACGAACTGAACTACGTTTAGGGAGGTTTAATAAATTGATTAAAAGAGTAGTAACACGAATTTGGTTTTAAAGCCTTTCTTTTTCATTCTCTCAAGTTTCTGAGTTTGCTATATTGTAACACCTTTCATTTATTTCGCATCCCTTACAATGTCACAATGATCTCTGTTTATTCCCTCTTGTAAGGGCGTTAAAAATATAAACTCTGCCCTGCTAACAGCAATAATAATAACACAAACGCCAACGACACCCGTACAAAACAGAACTTGACACCGAAAACAACAAGTTTCAAGGCGAAATGTAAATGAAATGAAAATAAAAATGCTTTTTCACCGCCGCCCTCTCGAATTTTTAAGGAGCAGCGAGTGTGTGGAGTCCAAGGAATGGGGGTTGAGGTGGATATTGTTTTTCTTTCGGCTCTCAATGTTTTTGTTTTGATTGTTAATTAGCAAATAGTCAATGCAAATGTTTAAACAATTGTTGCGGGGGCCAAAAGGGATTGTTGCCCGTCCAGCAATTGTGTAAATAAACGGTTTAATGGAGGAGAGATGCCCAGGCTCTTATGTAAGGCAGCAAAAATAAAAAATTAAAAGAATAATCAAGGAATCTTTTATATATTTATCATAAACCCATGAAATATATAAATAATCTTACACTTAATTCTACTTTGGAATTGGTTCCATTATCTGTGCGAGCTCCTTGCGCCACTTCCCATAAATTACGCCCAAAATGGAAGCGATCTTCGCGGAAGTGTGGCAAGCGGCAAGAAGCAGAGGCAAATTGGGTTAATCGACGGCCCTCGGCAAGTATGGAATTGAATCGAGTGGCGGGTAGGGAAAGAAATCCAATCGCGACGGGAAAATGTGTACAGCGCTCATTACTCATACGCCGTGTATGCTCATGCTCCACTGTCTTTGTTCTTCCTCGTTGACTTGTCGCCGTGCTTGTCGCTGTTGTTGTTGTCAATATGGAATATGGAATGGCTATTTTTAAGGTCGCCAGAGCTCTGTGCACACAGAGACGCCACAGCAAGTGTGTGCTTCTTCCAATTATTGGCGATAAGATAAGTTGGAAAAACGCTTACAGCGCCAGAGCGCCAAGGGAAAGAACACAAATAATGCCAAAAACGTAAGACAAATGAATCAGCCGCAGTGTCAGTGGCGGCGTCTGGATGGGGGGGGAGCACAGGCGGGGGGTTGGACAACAATTGGCCAAAGCTTCCGCCTGCCAGCCCGTCGGCCATCGGCCGTCGGTCGTCGGTCGTCCGGTGTCCACGAAAACAATCATAACGAGGCGCTAATTAAGCAAAAGCTTCAAGTAAATAAAATGGAATTTGCACTCGCAGATATAGAAACGCAAAGGCCATCCCATCCCCAACCCCCCCACTGCCCATATCATCCCCCTGAGCAACCCCCCCTTTTACGAAAGTTTCTCCTCCGCACTTGTTACGGTTCAACGGAATTCTGGAATTTATGCATTTCGAAATAAACTTTTGTGGTTAAATTATTGCTTTCTGAATTGATTTCTGGAATTAATTTGAGTGCATCATTGATAGCAGGAAAGTGTTTACTGTTTTCCTTGAATTTGAGATATTTTAAATGTATTTATTATCTTGTTTTTGTAAATATTTTCATAGTGGATTTATTAGGAATATATTTTTTTGGATTTAAGTACAACATTTGTATCAGGAAAATGAATACCATAATATTTGGACAACTTTTTATGCCAGAGTTGTGCAAAATCATACCTTATAAAAATATATAATAGTTTTTCTTTTATTTGGAATTGGAAAATTTTTTAAGGCAGAATGTATATTTATTCATAATTATAAAATGCTTGCTAGTTGAACAAATGTAGAGAATACGATAATAGTAAACAAAGCATATACAAATAATAACAAATAAATAAATAAAAAATATTTTGAACACAATGGAATGCTGTATTGACTGATGCAATAATTCCCTTAACTTTAACTGAAATCTCTCTTCTTAACCTTAATCTTTTTTTAAATAAAGAAACAGTCATTCTTCTGGGCACTTTCCTTCTTCAGCAAGTTATTTACACTGTAAATGCTCCAAATTAATTTTTTTACGACCTTAGACTCCCATTAATATCTCAAAAAGTAAAGGAAACACCCGGCGTCGATCAGTCCATGTTTAAGGTGACGGTTTTGTTCTTATTCTGTCGGCATTCCTGGGCTTGTTATAGTTTTTGCAGTTACATCGCTCGATAAATGGCCAAAGGCGATGACGACGACAACGACGACGACGTCGACGACGGCCAGGCGAATCCAAGCCAAATGAGTGCAGTTGGAGGAGCTTGGAGGAGGGTTCTGGGGGTAAACAGGCAGGGAACTGCTTACAAAATCGATGGCTCTGCGGGGAAAGTGGGAAAGCGGAAGCGCTGCCAGTGAGTGTGTGTGTGTGCGAGTGTGTGTGGCATTCTCAGTGGCTGGCCGAGCGCCATGCTGCTGCTTTCCCTGCCTCCCAACCTCCCATTGCCGCTGCCGTTTTGCCTTTTGCTTTTTGAGTTTTCCATTTTCCAATTTGCCAGGCCAGTCTGAAAAGAAAAAAAATTTAAACAAAAGCAAAAGCAACAGCAGCAGAAGCAGCCGCAACGAATGCTATATGCTAAAAATAAATGTTTATTTTATAAGATTCTCTCTCTTTTACTCGATCTCCCTTCTGCCCTCGCCTCTTCCGCCCCCGTGGAAAACTTGTTGTTTTTTCCCTTTGCAGATTGTCATTGTTTGTTTCTTTGAGGGAAAAATTCGAGGGCAAGGAAAAAGGGAAAACGACGGCAGAGATAAGAAAGGAAAATGGAGGGAAACTGTATGCCCAAAATGCTTCGAGTGGGTGCTGTTTTTATGTTAATCATCATCAGCCCCGACATGGCCTGGCTGTGTTTTCCAATAACATTATGAATCATTAGTTGAACGAACACCCATGAGTGTTTTTTTATGATGCTGGCTGGCTGGCTGGGAATATGAATAAATCCGAAACAATTACGGGTATTCCGCAGAATAATCCCATTTATTTCAACTTAAATAAGTAGAAAATGCTAATTATTCGGGCCAAGTGGGATATATTCCCCCGGCACATGGCTCTCAGAAGCGAAGACAGCGGCCCCAACAGATGGAGAATTAATGGTGTGGATGAGGCAGAAGACTTCTGGCCAAGGCAACTTCCTACAACGCTCGGCCTTTGGCTTTTATTTGCAATGCTGCTCTGGTGCTTTAAACAACATTATTTATTTATTTATTTCGTTGTTTGTTTGCTGTTTGTTTGCTTTCAGGTTGTCGCTGCCGCTGTTTCTTGCCTTTGCTTTTGCTGCCAAGGCAGAAATTGATTTTTATAAATAGCGCGCATACGCAACGTGGTACGCACTGAAGTAGAAAGCACATGCCTGCCTGCCAGAGAGTGTGTGGAGCGTGTGTGTAGCGTGTGTGTAGCGTGTGTGTGACGTTACATTTTCCATGTGCACTTTCTGCCTGCCAAGGCAAGGCAAAACGACGCACAAAGCACACAGCACACAGCGTCTACAATAGATCGCTCCAATGGCCACAGTGAACTGCCAAAAGTTGCACAAAAGTTTCCATTCGATTCCGTTTCATTCGATTCGATTCGATTCGATTTGTTCCACGAAATGAGCTGGAAAGAGTTCACAGGCCAGGCTAGCTGGCAGCTTGTTTTCCGGGAAATCTATGGCATTCGGGTAATTTTTTATGGCAAATGAAAATTCCCAACTCGAGCTGATCTATAAATAAGCCACTCTCTCGGAATAGGAATCGATTGAGGGCAAATTGCTTGCGTTTTTCCGTGTTTTTCTCAATTAAAAAGGGTTTTTTTTATGGCCAGCTATCTTTAGATGAGCTCACATTTTATTCATTAACTGTGTAATTGAGTTTTCGGCAATCATTCAATTAAGCTTCGATTGATGATGAAAAATATAATGAAATTGTAAGGCTATTTAAAGAATTTTAATCATTTCAAAGAGGGAATTTTCCTTCAGATGGTCAGTGGCGAATTAGTCAATTAAAAGAACTTGTTATTTATAAGCTATAATTGAATTTGCAAGTGAATAATTAGGGTTTCACTTTGATAGTTGAAGGATATATTTATTCTTGTTATATTCCCACGAAACATGTAGATTTCCAGCTCTGCTGTTCCAAAGCAAAACAAATTTCGCGGTATTTTTAGCTGAATTTCCCCTCAATTCTGCCGACAGCAATTTGCACTTTGTTTGGCTTGCGATTTTCCAACTTTTCTGGTCAATTTCATTTTACAATTTCCAGGAGAGACTTTTCTTATTCGCTTCGTTGGATACTGATGGAATACTGAGAATACGGACTACTGATTCGCGTGGATTACGCATACGCCATGTGTGCTTGCTGGCTTGCTGGTGGCCCCCCTGTCAGCAACCCTCAAAAATGTAGCTGCTGCTGTGATGTAAATGCCGTTATAATCAGCGCTAATGTGCTTAAATGGGGACTGAAACTGGAGGGGCCATAGAGGGTGCCCGGCGGCCAGGTGGTTACCCAATGAGTGTGTGGTGGCCGCCGCATCACGTTCGGCTCGGGTTTTGGGTGCAACTTTCGAGCCAAATATGTATATATATTCCACTTAGCCAGTCGCCATTTGCCATTCGCCTATTGCCATATGCCTCTTTGGTCAGCCAATTAGTTTGGGGCCGAAAAAAACATTCGAAAACACCCAAGGAACCCGGCAAACCTCCTACCAAACCCACCAATTGGGTCAATGTTGAACGGAAGTATTTACGAAAGTTTATTTCGCCCATTTTTGGCTTTTCTCTCTCCTGGTTTCTTCGCTTTTCATGCTAAATCACTTAAAATCACGAAGGAAATTTCCGTCGGCCGATTGCAGCTGATATGGAATTGCTTCTGGCTTTTATATTTCACCTTTGTGCTCTCTAGATGGGTTTTTTTCGGTTAAATAGAGATTACCATCCAATGTGTTCCTTCCTCTTTAATAGAAAGCAAATCTCAGCAACTTAACATATTCATTTTATTCGGGGAACTGGGAAAAGTAGCTTTTGGGATGAGAATATATTGATATTTGAGGTTTTCCCAGGAAAAATATTAAAAATAAATAATTCAAATATATTTCAATACTTGAAATACACACAATATAATGCAAATAAACTTGAAATATACTTTAAGTTAAATTTGATCATTATTAAACCCATAATTAAATAGTTAAAGATTTAAAAAACCCTAATTGACGTGCCCGAAAGTAAGATTTTCATGTTATAGCTTTCTTAGAGCTTCCGAACCAGATATTCAGTAGCTTGAGCTGGAAATGATTTTTTTTTTAATTTAATTTCAAACAAACACCCTTATATATTTACTATTTTTATTAGTTCTAACTAAATCTCATTTGAAATCGCCAGAGAAATCAAATCTCTATATTCATTAGAGTCTCTAGATCTCTATGTTACTCTCTTATACAGAATAACTATCGCTTAGTAAGGATATATCGCATAGCCGCTCCTAATGGCTCCAAGTGGGTCAATGTTGAACGGAAACAATTACCGATTTGCATATGAATCGGTTTTCGTTTTTCCTCTCTTTTTTTTGTGTGTCTACTTTTGGAGGCAACCTCAAAAATTTCAAACGAAACGTTACGAATTTTCTGCACTTGTCCTTAATCAACGTTGCCGGTCTGCCGGGCCAAAGGCGTTCATTACTCGTTGTTTTGTTGTCGCCGTTGTTGCCGTTGTTGCGTTGTTATCTGTGCTTCATTTGCTTGGATTTCAACTTGAGCACGCAAAGGACGCAGGACGCTTGGGGGCAGAGAACAGAGGGCAGAGGGCATCGGGCGTGGCACTTAATGGGCAGCCCCCAACGGAACGGAACGGACGGAGCGGAGCGGCATAGAAATTCTGCTTGCCAAGCGGCTGTGGCGGCGGCATTCCAGCCAAAGGTCGTTTTGCAGGGCAGGATTGGGTTGGGTTGGGTTTGGGCTGGCCTAGTACTAATTCCGAAGTGGAGAGCCTCGAAAAGGACGAGATTTCGACATTGAACCGAGGTTCGTGGCACTGGCAAAGGAATCTTGGAGGTAACTCGAATTCTGATGAGAGATTCCTTAGAATAAATAGTTTATTCTTTAATTCAAAATTAAAGGCTTAATCTGTAAAGTTCCTTCTCAAATAATTAAATAAAACTGAAATAAAACTCAATTTCTAACCACATTTACTGACTGTGTATAACCAAACCCTTAATCAGCGTCAAGTGCGAAGTGGAAGGGCTGTCCCAACCAAACTGTTAATTAAATTTTAAGCTTACCTCTGCACATATATTCATTGCCATGGGATTGTGATATATATATAGAGTATGCAAGGCAAGAATCGGTATCCGGATCGGCATCGGGATTTTGATTGCTTTTCCATCTGCGGTGTGAAATCAATTTGCGTTTGATGCGGCGGCAAAATGTGATGATGAAATGCAATTTATGCAAGGGCTTCAAAATGGTTTAAATTCGGCTCACAGGGCTCACCAGCTCACTGGGTTTGGTGTAATTAATAAGGGCTTATGTCGGCCCCTGTCAGAGTCCTTTCTGCGCGGAAGAAGAACTCCTTTCCTTGCACTTAATTTGCCTTTGCTGAACTTTTTCGCTAGCCTTAGTCTTATCGCCAGCGCTTGGTCTATGTCCACAAAGTTTCATCTCTCGGGCAGTTTTTGCTATCTAAATGGCTTAACATTTTCATTCAGCTCTCTTCCTGCTCCGGCGGAAGCTGAGCTTCAAAGTTTGCACTGCCCCGGGGTGGGGCATCTGCTCCTCCTCCTCTTTGCTGGGAGTTAATCGGGTCATCAGATGGCAGGCGCAGACAGCAGACGCGGTTGCAGACACACACAGACTCCGCTCCGACTCTGATGAGTTGCTGGTGAAGTGATGAGTTTTGTGATGTATTCCGTTTCGCACCCGATGGTTACCTGGGCTCTCGGAAATGGTTTCAATCAAGAACAGGAGCTGTGAGGGGGATAAGGAAAAAGGAAATGGTGACTACTCCAGTTTCAAAAGAGTGTAGATCTTTGACTAACTTGAGACTATGCCTCGTTAGTTGTAATTTAGTAAATTGATTCTAGAAAGGAATATAAATAACCTTTATTTTTGTATCAGAATATAGCATCCTTTTCATCCCAGCTGATGAGCCACGCCTAAGTAAGCCATCAACTGTTGCAGGAACACATCCTTGCCGCAAGAGCCACGCACATACACACACTCTTCACATATGTTTTCTTACATTTTTAATTTGTGTCGTCGGGAAACTGGGGAGAATGGGAAACGGGAAATGAGGAACGGGGAACGGGGAACGAGGCACGATGCTGGGGCAATAATGAACGCTCGGAAGGATGCCTGGGAGTTGTCGGGAGGGTAAAGGCAGGCGGAGCGACAGAGAATTGTTAATCATGATGAACCAGTTTAGATGTGACAGCAGACGACGGGCAGGAAGTTGTCAGTCGGAGAATGGGCGCTGGGGGAGGCTTCAGTTTATCATGGAGGAGCTAAGGGTGGGGTATTTGTAACCGATGGTGTATAGGTTTTAAGTTTGTAACCCAGAGAATGCGTTGTTTCTCTCCAAAATCAAAAAATCAAACTTTAAAAGCTCTCCTTATTTACCACCGTTTTGTTGCCAAAGTTTTTGAAGATTCCAGAGCTTCCCTGGACGTCTTAGCATCCTGTTCAGCCCTCCTCCAGATCCTCGAGATGGTGCCTTGGTGATATTATTCACGAGCTGCTTGAGCTGCACTTTCCAGCCAGTCCATTCCAAATAGAGTCATGATCCGGATTCGATGCTTGATGAGCAAACATGAGCGTCTTTTTTTTTGCTTACGCATAATGCTACATCGCCCAGCAGGCGAACCACGCCCCAACCTCCAGCCAAACCCCACTGGCACCCACATCCCCTCAGCCAACCCCTTCGTGATGTCTTCTTTATGCTGACAAATGCCTGACAGGCGGCTGGGCGGGCTCTGTGTGGAGTGGAACATTGCGGAAATTTGCATAAAAATGAAAAATAAAGAGCTGCCTCTCTCCAGCTTCTCCTTCTAGCTGGCCCCAGCTTTGTGTCACATGTGTGTCAAAGTGTTGGGCTTTAAGTCGCTGAATGGAAATCACAAATGACAACTGTGATCGCAGATAGGAGTTCCAGATAAATTCAGTCACTGGAAATATTTGTTTCATATGAAAAATAAATTAATTATTATTTATTTCTTATTTATCGTATCAGGGTTGCTTACAAAAGAAGAAATTGATTTGAAATCGTTTAAAATGATGCCCAAAAGCTGGCCATATGCTATTATTTTATGATTTACAATTTTGTAGTATACTTTTCGGTGCATTTTTAATTTATATTATCTCAGACATCTTTCTTTTATAAGTTATTAATACGTAATATCTAAAGCAACCTTTCTAACAGTGATCTCTCTTCACTGTCTTGTCTTGATTTCCCGGAAATCTCAGACAAAACCCGCAGCAGATGTTTGCCCTAATTTATGCGCTGGCGGATATATGTAATTTCTTGATGGGCTTGGACTCGGGCATGGACTCGGGGGCGGCCATTAAGTTATGCAGCGCCCCAAAAGTATGCAACAGATCCGAGGCGTCTCCCGGGGAATAAAGAGGGGACTCGCTCGCATAACTTAAACGGGATTCCACTTGCCCCGGAGTGCATGAACCCAGGGCTTGCATAATTTAGTGATTGTAACTCCTCCGTCTCCCCCACACACACACACACACCTCTTGTTTTTCCTGGTATCCTGGTAGCCTGCCATCCTGCGCAGGACTATGCTAATGCTAATGCCGACGCTAAGCACATGCTGCTTCTGCTGCAGGAGAGTGCAAAAAGTTTGCCCAAGAACTTTGCTTCCGTTTTGCATTTGATTAACTGCCGTCTGTGAAAAAGGAGGGACAGTGAGCCAATTTAGCTTGGATTTTTGTCGGCGAATAAATATATGTCTAGAAGGGACCTTTAGTGTAATCAAATATTAAAAAAGAAGGAGATTTTTTATCGTTTTTAGTTGGCTTGTAAATATAATAGATATAATATCGAATGGGTTATTAAATAAGGTTATTTAGTGTGTAGGGAAAAATGTTTAATGACATTTACTTAACAATTCTTGATATAAACATATTTATCAGCACATATCCATTAAATTATCCCTATTAAATCCCCTTATTTTGTTCAAAATGCAGGCATTGCACGTCCCCACAGCTATTATTAATTGATAATCTTAAGCCATGGGCACTTGTGGCTATCAGCTATTGGCCATACGAGCATGTAATCGGGGCTGTAAAGCCAATTATCGCAGCTATCAGCGATGGCATTACCTGGCCCCTTGGCTTAGGGCAGCCTTTAACATGAAATCAGACCCTTAATGAAGGGTGACGCAACACACAATTTGAATTCAATGATTTTATAACGTAATAAGGCTTGCTATAAGCTTAATTGATTTATAGGAAATAAAATCATTAATTTATTACTATTTGGTATTCCTTTTAGTGGAGTAAATCACCCATACGCACTGTTGCCTTTGCCAGCAAGATGTTTAGTGACTAAATACCCTGAATTTCTGTGAATTCAAGTCAAGTTAATCATTCCAGGGAAATTCATTAATATTAAATCTCCCTCAAGAGGATGCCTTTGCCTTTCCAATTAGAGAAATTGAATTAAAGCCTGGCAGGGAAGCTCTTTGGGCTTGAAGCCCTCTTGGCCATCGATGGGCGAGATAACTTCAATTAACCATTTACTAAAATCACAGCTGCTGCTGCTGCTGCTGCAAAGTGCAGTGCTGACGCTCTGGGAATTGGCTTTGTGTTTGTTTACCCGCTCCTCTCCGATCCAATCCAATCCCATCCAATCCACACCCGCCCTGCTCCTCGGGGCCACATGGTGCTCGGTGCTTGGAGCTCGGAGGAGCTCCTGGTCCTCTGTCGCTCTGTGCTCTCGACCCAAATCCAGAGTTGGCACACAACTTTCGGGGCAAGGACGAGCGCTGGCGAATATGGAGAGTGGGCTTGTCTGTTTTTTCGAGCCAAACGCTGGCCCAGCATTTTGGTGTATGCAAATTTAATTAAATTTTTTGTGCACGCGCACACACACACCAACACACACATAGTGCTGGCATGGAAGTAGAGGCGCCGACCTACTTGTATTCCCTGGATAAGGGATAGCACTGTCATCCTTGCCCATCCTAGCCGGCTTTGAGCGTTATTCGCACAAAATTAATTGCAGGAAAGTGTGGGCGCAAAATGCTGGGTGGATGGATGGCTGGAACTATGGGCGTGGGTGTCGGTGTCGGGTGGGCGTGGTGGGGTTACGCCCCCAACTTGTTGGCCTTGGAATATCGTCTTCGAGAACAGCGACAACCTGCAATTATCCACGAGGAACAGGAAGCAGCGCACACAGTTGCACTTGGCACCATTGTATTTGCTTGCACGTGCCAAAAATCGCACAGTTGTGGTCGTGTTTATAGGTCTAGCTTACAAAAAAGAAATGTTTCTTGTAATAATTTGTTTAATATTCTAGCTACGCTTATAATTATACGATTTATAGGCATAATTTTGTTTAATATTTAATATTTAATATATACTTTTTTTTTATATATTAATAAAAAAAATTTGTTCTATACATCTTTTGTTTTTCAATAAAAAATTAGTTTTTTCTCTTTTTTTTTTCAATAAAGGAATATGATTTATTTACTTTGGTTCAAAAACCTTTTATTTTTCCACTTTTATATATATATACTTTCCCACATGTAAAATGTAAAATTTACAAAATTCGATTTTCAATGATCCATTTGCAGACTGCAAGGGTATACCAACTTCGGTTTACCGAAGTTAGCTTTCTTTCTCGTCTTTTTTAAATTAATTTGTTTTCTAATATGCTTTTGTTTCTTCTTTTTTTTTTTTTTACTATACAATTTTTATTAAATTAAAATGTAAAGATAATTCCTTGAATGTGACATGTCCAAACCTCCCTTTCATTGAAACCCGCTTTTAAGAGCGCTTTTTCTACAAACTAAGCTACAAATAATCCAAAGTTCGTATACCTCAAACCCTATATTAACCATAAACCCCACAAAAACCCCATAAAAACCCATATATACCCCTATATACCCCCACTTACACCTACATCTGTGGCATCGTCTCTACTCATGTCTGCGTCGATAGTTCGTGCTCGTCTTGTCTTCCCCGTCCGCGTCTCGGTCCTCTGCTAAAAGTCGAAACCAAACCTAGGCTAAGCTTTAGTTAACTGTGTGTGTACGCCACGATATCTACTGTACTTGCCCCCCACCATGTGCCTAGACTAAGGATATATAATTTAATCTTAAACAAACAACTAACCGATCGATCCTTGCAGTGCGCAGCTGCCGAACGGGCAAACAGGTGCAGATGACCGAGGCGGAGGTGCGCGGCCTGTGCCTGAAGTCGCGCGAGATATTCTTGCAACAGCCCATACTGCTGGAGCTGGAGGCGCCGCTGATCATCTGCGGCGACATCCACGGCCAGTACACAGACCTGTTGCGGCTGTTCGAGTACGGCGGCTTCCCGCCGGCCGCCAACTACTTGTTCCTCGGCGACTACGTCGATCGGGGCAAGCAGTCGCTGGAGACCATCTGCCTGCTGCTGGCCTACAAGATCAAGTATCCGGAGAACTTTTTCTTGTTGCGCGGCAACCACGAGTGCGCCAGTATTAATAGGATTTACGGTGAGTTAGAGTAGGGGTTCTAGATAATAAATTTGATATTAATTAATTATTAATTAAAGGCTTCTACGACGAGTGCAAGCGTCGCTACAATGTGAAGCTGTGGAAGACCTTCACAGATTGCTTCAACTGCCTGCCAGTGGCTGCGATCATCGACGAGAAGATCTTCTGCTGCCACGGCGGCCTCAGTCCCGATCTGCAGGGCATGGAGCAGATCCGCCGCCTAATGCGGCCCACAGATGTGCCGGACACTGGCCTGCTCTGCGACCTGCTGTGGAGTGACCCGGACAAGGATGTCCAGGGCTGGGGCGAGAACGATCGCGGCGTGAGCTTCACGTTCGGCGTGGATGTGGTCTCCAAATTCTTGAACCGCCACGAGCTGGACTTGATCTGCCGGGCGCATCAGGTGGGTTTCTAAAATGATTTTAAAATTATAGAAAATATATTAAAAAGAATAAGAACGATCAGTTCGTGAAAAATCGAGAGAAAACGAAATTATTTAAAATTAAAAGCATGAGAGTTTACAAAAGTTTGTGTTCTTTACAGGTTGTGGAGGATGGCTATGAGTTCTTTGCCCGCCGCCAGCTGGTCACGTTGTTCTCGGCGCCCAACTATTGCGGGGAGTTCGACAATGCCGGCGGCATGATGACCGTGGACGACACGCTCATGTGCTCATTCCAGGTGAGCTTATAACTTGCTCCTTTAAAGAGTTGGTGTGCTAATATCTTGCTCTTTTGCAGATCCTGAAACCATCCGAGAAGAAGGCCAAGTATCTGTACAGCGGAATGAACTCTTCGAGGCCCACGACTCCGCAGCGAAGCGCCCCAATGCTGGCGACCAACAAGAAGAAATAATATATCCATCCGCTTCCATTTCCTTAAAGGTTCAACAAACAAAACAAAACAAGAGAGAAAACATAAGAAAAAAGTGAAAACAAAAAAA
>VNJO01004371.1:0-11153 GCA_008042535.1 Drosophila tani
CCATTTTTATTGTCTGGCTCCGGTTCCGTTTTTATTAATTGCGAGGATGCCTTTAATTTCGCAATAAGACGAAATCTCTCAGCATCACTCATTAAGCCGTACGCACTTTCGTGTTGGGAGCTGTATTGTCTTCGAATATTATAACTCCTTCTTGCACTTGTCGCACCACAAATTAAGCACTGCATAAGATCCAAATTATTAATTTTTGTAAAAAAATATTTCGCCTCAAGTTGGGAGTTTTCGATTTCTTCAGCCATTTTTACGTGTTGTTATGACCGCCTTACAGAAACGAC
This sequence comes from Drosophila tani, assembly GCA_008042535.1. Classification (NCBI taxonomy): domain Eukaryota; kingdom Metazoa; phylum Arthropoda; class Insecta; order Diptera; family Drosophilidae; genus Drosophila; species Drosophila tani. Next base: position 294 of record VNJO01004371.1, read on the forward strand.
TGCAAAAGAAATCAAACTTTTTTTTCTATGTGCAGAAGTCAACGCCAGCTGCGCAATGTCCTTTAAAGTTGTTTTTGTTTTGGGTACGATGTGCGAGACCCAGCCAATGTATTTTTTTGTTGCAAAACTCGGGACCGCGGCGATGAGCTTGCTACCTGCGCACAAGCTCTGTAGCATTGTTTTTGGTTTTCTTCACGGATCGCTGAACGCCAGCCGCGACCCGTCTGCGACGATTTGCTGGCGCCTCCCGAAAAATATAACGGTTTGAGCAGGGTGAGCAAATTGAGCCAGGGGGCGCCCAACGCTGCATTAAACTATTGTTATTGTCGTTTAAATATATAATTCTTTTATTCTTTTGTTATGATGTATTATTATATTTTAAATATATAAAATTTTTATTTTTTTTGTATTGCATTATTAATTGTTTTTTAAAAGTTTAGCGTTTAGTAAATTCACGTTGGCAATAACTACAAAAATAATGTTGCATAACCTTAGGGGTCTGCTTAAATTAGATTTTTTAAATTGGCGCGAAAATAAAGCTTATATACGTGCCAATATTATAAATAAAGCATTAATATGGAATTATTTAGCAGCAGAAAAAGTTTCAAGCTGATATCTCTATTGGAAGTATTTTTGGCCGCCTTCTCCATACAAGACCGTCCACTGTGCATTCGTTGTTTCCAGCCTTCCTTCGTTTTCCGCTCGATTTAAAACATTATAAACAGTTTTTCTTGAAACAGAAAACATTTCCGAAAGTTCCGCGGCAGATTTTCCTAATTTATGATTGTAGAATATCAACTGATTGATCTCAAAAGTCAACCTTTTGACAGGCATTTTTAAAATCTCCAGAAGCTCCTTTTTATACCCTTGCAGAGGGTATTATAATTTTGACCAGATGTTTGCAACGCAGTGAAGGAGGCATCTCCGACCCCATAAAGTATATATATTCTTGATCAGCATCACCAGCCGAGTCGATCTAGCCATGTCCGTCTGTCTGTCTGTCCGTCTGTCGGTTTCTACGCGAACTAGTCTCAGTTTTTGAGCTATCGAGCTGAAATTTTCAGCATAGTCCTATTTCTTTAGCACGCAGTATATATGTCGGAACAACCGGAATCGGACTACTATATCCTATAGCTGCCATAGGAATGATGGCGAAATTAATGTAAAAAAAATTTTAACTTCTCTGTTTTTCAACGTATTTTAACAAATTTTGAGATATAGCAGTTTTTTATGGTTCTAGAATTACGGTTTTAATTTCATTAAGATCGGACCACTATATCATATAGCTGCCATAGAAGCGATGTAAAATTTAAAATTTACAAAATTCGATGTTTTTTCAACATTACTAAAATGGTTCGATTTTCAATGATCCAATTGCCGACTGCAAGGGTATACCAACTTCGGTTTACCGAAGTTAGCTTTCTTTCTCGTTTGATGCTAACTTTGGCCTATTTTACTTCTAAATGAAAGAGAATGCAAAAATGACGCAACCTACCAGGCACACATAGCGGTAAAGTACCGTTTTTTTCTTCGAAAAGAACAAAACATAATGCGAAAGCTAACTGTGTAAAGCAGGGGTGATCAAAATTGACTTACGGCAGTGCCCATACCAACACAAACAAAAGAAAACACACGCACACAAAAAAAGAGAGAGAACAAAAAAAGTAAAATTCAGAAAAATAATAATTTTGGTTGCTTCATTTGGTTATTTCATTTAAAAATTTAAAGTTGATCTAGAAAAGGATCACTCATTTTAACGACACGCCAAAGAAATTCAAAGAAATGCACACGTCGGTGGTCCACAATAAACTAAAATCAAACTTAAATCACATTCTATCAGAAACACAAAAAAAAAGTGTCAGTGCAGAGCCGAGAACAAGACAACAACACTTTGCATTGTGAGTTGAGGAGAAAAAAAGAGTTCAATGAAATTGTTGTTGGCTTGGCTCTTTACGGACAGCTCACAAAGAGGAATTGGCGTGTGCCCTAGGGAAGTATCCCAGTCGGACCTTGTAGAACGGGTTGTTCAACAGAACGCATCTGCAACGGTTCTATATGCCGCCAATTTTAGCTCAAAAATGGCCAGAACTATGATATAACGCATATTAGATGAGTGCAATAAGAAGTGTTCTTTGGTTGGTATATTAGAAGCGAAGAAATGAGGTATAAAATAAATATTATGTGCAACTGTCGCTTCTCTAAGAACGCATAAATATACGTTATTTTGGAAGTAAATTACCCGAGCGCTTCCCGAACGGTCGGCTTTTTTTTATATAGCTTCGGGTCCGTGCAATCGTAGCTTCTCTTAGAACGCATAAATATGCGTTTTATCAGAAACCAGAATTTAGTGTTGTTTTTTATTCTCTTTCTCTTTCATATAAGTGCAAACGTCGCTTCTATTAGAACCCATAAATGTGCCTTATTTTGGAAACCAACATTTGTTTTTGTTTGATGTTCTATTTTTCTTTCATATCACTGCGATCGTCGCTTCTTTCAGAACGTAAAAATATGCATTATTTCGGAAACCATCATTTGAAACGAAAATAAGAGCATAAAAAAGGAAAGAAACGCACAAACAAATAAGAAGAAAAGAGAATGAAAAAACACGCGCTTGGGTTTTTCGTTTTCTTTGTTACTTGCTTCAGTTGTATTAAGAAATTTGCTTGACGCAGTTGTGAAATTCATTATAATAAGTATGCAAGGTAAGCAAAACATATCTATTATTACATAAGTTAATTCATTTCTGTTTCAGATATATTAACAAAATAAGGTAAGCAATTGCCCTAATAAAATAAATAATATATTACTTTTATTTCAGATCTGGTATGTATACGTAAATATATAAAATATAATATTTATCATTTCAGATTTCCTTTCTCTATATAGGTCATAATATTATAAAATTTTTATTTCAGATAATATTTGCGTTTTACGGTGAGTGTTTATAATATTACTTTCCCATTTATTATTTATATAACGTTATTTAATTGTTGTATTAAAAAACATTATTATTATTTTCAATATAATTGCAGGATTTCTTCACTAATCACATATAAGATTTTACTGTACGAATAATTTAACCTATATATATTATGTGTACACTTCAAATTGAATAAAATTAATATTTTTAAATATATTTTTATTGCTGTTTTAATGGTTATTAATGCATTCTCACCGAACGGTTCTTTATGTATGCTACAGATGTGTTATATAACGCTTCTTTTAGAAACTAAAGTTGGAAGCGAAACCCGAAGATTGCCGAAGTGTAATATACGTTATTTATATGTTGGGAAAGAACTGTTGCAGCATACAAAAGAAAAGAACAGTTGTTTCGGTGTTTCACCCCATACAAATCTGAAAGGAAGACCCCTGGTATAGAGAATACATTCTTTACTCGGAGAGAATGCATAGAACTGTGCTTGTTGGAAGCGGCCAGGTCCGACTGGGATGGCGTGTGCCGCTCCGTATGCTAAGTGCCAAAACAAAAACAAATGTGCTCGTGTGCCATAGCATTGAGCACCTCTGGTGTAAAGAGTTTCTTGACAGTGTTAAAATTGTGTAATCTCACATTTTGTCTTCTTCTTAATTTCCTTTTTATTGTTTTGATTTCGTTTTTGTACTAAATTACTAGTCATACTTCAATTAAAAATATTGCATTAGAAAAAAATCATAAAATTAAAAAAAAAGAGGTTTTTTTCTGCATTCAAAGTAAAAAAATGAAGTTAAATTTCAGTGTGTAAAGTGTTTCTTGACAACTGTATGTATATTGTTATATGTGGATGATCTGGTCATAGCTACCTCAAATTTAGATACGATGTCCAGGTATAAGAACTATTTGAAAGGACAATTTAGGAATACTGATTTGGGGGAAATCAAATATTTTATTGGCATACAAATAAATAGATGTAATGGTAAACTTGAACTTAGTCAAACTGCTTAGATTAATATTGTTTTAAATAAATTTTGTATGAATGATTGTAATCCAGCAGCACTCCACTTCCGAATAAACTAAATTATAAGGCCTTGAATCTAAATTAAACTTGTAACGCACCATGTCGTAATGTCAATGGATGTTTGATGTACATAACCTGAGTTATGTACAGCCATTGTTATATTAAGTAGATATACAGTTAAGAATAATAAAGAACTATGGCGGTGTCTTAAAAGATAATACAAATATTTTTACGGGATATGTGGATTCAGATTGGGCTGGAAGTGAGAACTTATTTAAAATGTTTGATCCAAGCCTTTTATTTTACTGAAGCTGAGGCCACAAGAAAAGCTATGTGGCTAAAGTCTTCGCGCAAAATATAAAACTGCAATGTGATAAACCTATAAAGATTTTGGAGGACAACCAAGGTTGTATAAGCATTGCTAATAATTCCACATGCCACAAGAGAACAAAACATATTGATATTAAATACCATTTCTCTAGGGAACAAATTGAACGAAAACTAATATCTATTGATTATATTCCCACAGATAAACAACTGGCATATATTTTAACTAAGTCCCTGTCCGGACCTCGATTTAGTGCACTCAGAGATCAATTGGGCCTTAACTAATGCGGAGTTTGTTTTCTTAAATTGATCAATTTTTATGACATATAATGAATTTTCTATTTTTTCTTTTTTTTTAGCTTGTTATTATGGTAATGAAAATAATAGTTAATATTTATTTTGCTCTTTTCTTTATATATTTTCTTTAGTTATTTAATTCTAATAATTTCTATATGAATATTGTAATTAATTTAAGTTATTTTGGTCTGGTTGGGTTTTATCTGTGTTTTCCCAATCCCTTGCAACGAATGTTGGACTAATTAATGTAATATTCCCCAGAAGCTCGACTTGTTTTAATATTATAAGCTTAAACACTTTACTTATCTTATATTAAACCATAATCTATGTTTATTTTGAGGAGGTGTGTAGGAATATCCCTATTAAAAATAGTTATGAGTCAAAATAAATAAAGATATCGGTTGTGAGGTGAATAGATACACAACACGATCGAGGTGGATTCCTCATGCTTACTTTTACCACCTCTAGCTTCTCTCCTTTTTTTGTGAACCTTTGAACAGACAAGTCGTGAATATTAAAACAGAATTAAAAGTAAAATTTAAATCATATATGTTTTTTTATATTGGGCTGGTTTCTTAACAGCAGCTAAGTAACAATAAAGATTTCACGTTGTTCCGCCAGCCAGCCGCTTGACTGGAGACATAAGACTTGCAGGAACCACTGCAGGCCCACTGAAATTTACATCACCTTGCCCTGCCCAAGGAGGAGTACGTGGAGGAGGTCCTGCCCCCGGCGGAGATGGGAAACTTCGAGTATCCGCCCACGCCACCGACCCGGCTCCTGTCCAGGCGCCGCCGCCGGTTTCGTTAGAACATGGCGATAAGGCAAATTTGGAGAAATGAGAGGATCGCCACCATAGTACAACTAAAGAAGGTAGTCCCGTCGGCTCGCGAAGCGCTCTTGTTCAGCTTCAGTGCGAATTCGCTTGTTGACGCGTGAGCACGTTTGCGGACGAATTTTTGCCGGCATTAACCCTTATACAAAAGCGACATTTTGCATTTTCGTAAACACTTGAATGGTGTTAAATTTTAATTTGATGCAATTTTTTAATTAAATTTAAGAAACTAAGAAATGACGAGGAAACATTAATTAGATCAGTCGAAACCGCTAAAATAAATTTTGCTGCAGAAAAGTTATATTTTAAGATTATATTTTAGAAATAAGAACGTAAACAAACGGCTGGTAATACAAAAACAAACACAACTCTTGTTAAACTCAAAATTATAAAAAATTAAACCATAAAAAAACTTTTAACTCTTGTTATTATAACACGCAACTTAAAGCCCCATACACCATCTAAGGGTAAATCCACACACTCAATTGTGGACTCGCTCGCACTTACTGAGCGAGACCCTCTCACTCGCACTCATTGTTATCATAGCGAAGAGCCGACGGGACTACCTTCTATAGTTGTATCATGATCGCCACCAACGCCTTCTGTCCACAGGGCTCGGCTATCTAAAGCTGTCCGCTTTAAAGCTGAAGAAGGCTATTGCCAAGCTCAAGTAGAATTTTACAAGCAGCTGGAGAGAGAGGGTGCGTCTAGGATGAGACCAGACCACTGACGCTGGCGGTTGCCGCCAGTGCAGCTTCCACAGATCAGATGCCAGCTTTGATCGTCCTGATTTACGGGGAATTTAAAATTAGAATAAATTTTTTTTTTCGATTTTTTAAATAACTCAATTTTAACTCTTAAAAGTGATTTAAAAAATAAAAATCAAGTATAATAATTATATTTTAATTTTTATTTAAAAATCAAATAATGAAAGTTATTTTTAATTTTTATTATAAAAATCAAACAAGAGTTATTTTTTTATTTTTATTATATAAAATCAAAAATTAAAATCAAATTGGAATATCTCGTTAACAGAAGATCCAACAGAATATATCGTCCTATATATATGATCTACACTTCAATACCTTTTTAGTTGATGTATAATGCGTACGTATCCAAGGACCTTGACTTGCTTCATAGCGATCTTGGGGTGGGTAAGTTGCGCAATACATATATTAACGGTAAGGTATTGAAGAGTAGAACATATATATATAGCTATACATTCTGTATGATCTTCCGTTCAAGAGATAATCCAATTTGATTTTTATGTTTGATTTTTATAGAAAATTAAAAAAAAATAACTCTTATTGTTTGATTTTTATAATAAAAATCAAAGTTATTTTTGATTTTTAAATAAAAATTAAAATATAATTATTAAATTTGATTTTTATTTTTAAAATTAATTTTAAGAGTTATAATTGATTTGTATAATAAAAATTAAAAATTTTATTTTTTGATTTGTATAATAAAACTTATAAAATTTTTTGGAAGGGGCCCGGTTAATAGAAAATTACCAAAACAGCTTATTTATAATATGTATGACCCCATTACTAGGCTTTAGACTGCGAATCCGTTAAAGCGCACAGCTTTCGATTTTCAAAAGTTAAAAAACCGAGTGAGAAGAGGAAGACAAATAGTAAAAGGCACTTTCTTATTGCTAATAATCTCAAAAGCGCCAAGCAAAAATTACCTAAATTCAGAAAAAAATTGCATATACTAAAAATATACTATTCAAACACACAACATCTCGCTGTTGTGGCTCTTTTCTGTTTTGTTTTAACACATGCAACACATGGGGGGGTGAAGCCAATGTTGCGACTTTGTTCAATTGTTACGGTGCGGACTCAGGTTAAACAGAATATAAATATACATTCATTTTTTTTAAGCCTAGTACGCAGACAGTAAAACAGTTCGCAACCCGAAAAAGATTTAAACTTTTTTCAGTGTGACCGCTTCTTAAAACGCTCTTCGGCATTTTTGGGAGGTAAATGATGCGGTCATTCCAATCATAAATCAGCTTTTTTATATTTACAACTATTTATTTTATATTTGAAAGACAATTCGCATAGACTTGTAGTTTCGTTTTGGAATAGCTAATTTGCGCACAATGACCACCAACGCCGTCGCCCTGATTCTCTCCACCATGCACAACCGCCTCTTTTTCTCCCTATTACTTGTCAAACATTCTTTCCTGGATCGACGACCAGGACCAGGGCTGCTCTACCGGCTGCTGCTGATGATTCTGTTCTTACCAAATGGAATTAACCACCATCTGGGTGGTGGCGGTGGTTGCCGCAGGAACTCCTGCTGCCACCAAATTGTTGGCCTGGTGAAATGATTTAAAGTTACTTCGTTCTTGATGGATGCGAGACTCTGTTTGTACACCATATCCTTGTTGGCATACATTTGGTTAGAGTTGGTACTGCTCCTGCTCCCGGTTCTGTCCATTGCTGTACGTGTTCTTTTCCAGTTTGGCAATGAAGGTTTTGTCCACCCAGACACTGGTCTAAGCAGGCGCCTCTGACCTCTTCATCTCAGTCATCGAGCGTCTCATCTCATAGTGCTCATCAACGTCATAACCAAATATGCCATCGAGGGACCTATTTCCTTCCAGGCCTTTATTTATGCAAATGTTTAATAATGCCCAAATCCCTTATCATTGAATTGGCCTCTACCAATTTAATTATTATAACTTTATATCTGCTCTTCTTAACGCTTGGACTGGGCTTTTGAATAAATTATTGTGTTTGGCGGGATCTATATTTTTGAATTGTGTGAAGAAACAGTAAGAGAGAGTGAGATACCAATAGTCGAGAACGACCTGTTTTATTAAATTTTTTATTCTGTTCGTCACCCCGCTCTAGAAATACCATAAGTCTCTTCCTGGTATTTTCTAGTATGTTGTTCGTTTGTCTGCGTACCGGCCTTTAAAACAGCGCTGCCGAAAAGTGTTTCTCGACTATTGACCTCTCGCTCTCTCTCACTGCTTAGAAATGCTGTTCGCGTGTCTGAGTACGGACCTTTAGTAAAACTATTTGGTCACCACTAGACAACTAAACAGGAAAAATACTACATTTAGCCACAAATGCAGAATTGGAAAATGCAAATCTGGTAGAAAATGTGCCTCAGTAGGAACGAGAAAAAAACATGTTATTGATCGATACTATCGGCAGAAGTCGACCCATCTCTATAGTTGAGCACAAATAATAATATAGTTACCACTTCCAGCGATTGAATTTATACCAATTGTTAGTACTGCTCATTGCAAGGACACGCTGAGCCTCTACCCACTCCCTGCCATGATAACTTCCCGCACATTGTTGCACCCCTAACACACATCTGCACAAAAGAGAATTTAACTCGTACCAGCAGACATGCCGTGCTGGTACTATGACAAGAAGGAACTTCGCGAGACGCCTTCAATCCTGGACGGAATCAGTTTCGAAACTGAGCGGCGTTATCGAAAGGAGGGCGCCCGCTTTATTATGGAGTGCGGCACAAAAATGGGTCTAGGACATAACACAATGGCCACCGGCGTAGTGTACTTTCACCGCTTTTACATGTTCCATTCATTCCGCAGCTTCCCACGCTACGTGACAGCCTGCTGCTGCCTGTTCTTTGCCGGTAAGGTAGAGGAGACGCCTAAAAAGTGCCGCGATATCATTAAGACGGCGCGTGGTATACTTAGTGACAATTACTTTTATTCGTTCGGTGAGGATCCCAAGGAGGAAGTAATGACTCTGGAGCGAATCCTGCTTCAGACTATTAAGTTTGACCTGCAGGTGGAGCACCCGTACACCTTCCTGCTCAAGTATGCCAAGTGCTTTAAGGGAGACCAGCAAAAGCTACAAAAGATGGTACAGATGGCCTGGAACTTTGTTAACGACTCGCTTAGCACCGTTGTCTGCCTGCAGTGGGAGCCAGAGATTATCGCTGTGGCACTCATCCACTTGGCGAGCAAGCTCAGCAAGTTCACTGTGCAAGACTGGGACGGCCGCCAGCCGCAGCACCAACGCTGGTGGGACATGTTCGTCTCCGACGTGACTATGGAAATACTGGAAGACATTTGCCACCAGGTGCTAGACCTCTATCAGTCTACCCAGAAGGAGGCCCACCAGCCAGGCAGTCCGCCTCAGAAGCCACCCAGTCGGGCGGACAGTCCCACGCTAGGCAAGCCGTCAAATCAAGCAGGAGGTCTCTTAGCGCCCGCTGCCCAGCAACAACCCCCGCCTCCTCCACCAACCAGTGGTAACGGTAGCCTGCTGGATGTCAACAATATCCAGATTATAAAGTCGCTAGCCAGTGCAGTGCCCGGCCTGGGCTCTTCCAGCGACTCCTTGCCGTCACTACCACATGGTCAGGGAACCGTCGGCTACCATTTATATCACGCTCCTCCGCCACCGCCACCACCTGTAGTGCCTATGCCCCCCTATCCCGGCGCTCCGGGCTGGGGTGTCCAACAACAGCCGCTGCCAGCGCACTACGGCTCAGCGGCAGTGGCCCCACCTCCGCCGATACCTCCCGCTAGCCTGCCGCCTGGAGCCGTTAGTGGGGGCTATTACAATTCCGCCGGACGCCAGACCCAGCAGCGATACTAGAGAACAGATTATACAAGGTTAACAATTAATAAAACATAATTTTATTAAAAACGAAAATATTCTTTGATGTCGAGACTCGCATCCATGGACATGGACACGACGCTAAAGGTTAAGTTGTGGTGTACTTGGTGGTACCTTTAGATACTTATCATTTATTCAGATCTAGATTCTTTGAATACAAGCTAAGCTGTGTATATACGAGATGGGGTATTTTTTACATATATAATGATACTACATAGATATTGCAATGTTGGTTATTCGATAAGCGTACACACATTCAAATACACAGCAAGAGATGTTTATTTAACCATAATCTGATGCAGTTTTGGAGTGGTTCGACCCAATGTTGGGCCTTGCAGATACACAGCAAGTCTACTCCGAAATGTTGCCTTATGTAATTTAAAACAAAACAAGCTAACATAGTACATGTAAGTATGTATGTAAGAAAAGAATTTATTTTGTGGTTGTCTATCTGTATACTGGAAGTGAGTGTGCGACGAGTTTGTCCTAACATTTGCGGGTCAGCGTCAACTCCCCACTCTCGTAATACTGTGGGATCATGAGAAACTCGGGCCAAACGCGTTTGAATGTCGAGGAAGAGGATGCAGCCAGAGCCGTCGAGGAGGTCGCCGCTGTGGCCTGCCGCACTATGTGACCGACTTTGCCTGGAAGCCAAGAAAACGAAAATGTAATATGTATATTTATTTCTTCCTTTGTAGGTATATACTGTTCACTAAAAATTAAAGAATTTTTGACTACCTTACATAAAAATATAGTGGACCCCTTTTTATAAAATATAACATAATTTATTTTTAATAAACTATAAGATTTAACAAGAAAGGAAACTAAC
>VNJO01004374.1:0-10874 GCA_008042535.1 Drosophila tani
TTAAAAATCTTAGTATGCAGTTTCAAAGAGGTTTACAATACCTTTCGATTAAGATATAAATGGTTCTGATCGGACTATCGTAGCAGATTTTCAATTCTACGGCTGTATATACACTTGGCCCTCGCTTAACACGGGGGTTACGTTCCTAGAAATCCTCGTGTTAAGCGAAATCGTGTTAAGCGAAACATGGATTCAGTACAAAATAAGTGGTTACGTTCTCAATATTCAAATTTGGCAGCAAAAATTTTTTTATTTGTGCAAACTTGTTCTATTTTTATTAAAGTTTCATGCATTTGTTCAAAATTAACCAAAAGTTATTATGTATATGCCTTTAATAAATGCATAACATTCATTAATTGCACCGAATTAGCGGGCCACTTTTCAAAAATTTGTTGTGGCGAAACGGCTGGAGCTAGTTTGTTTATTTAAATGACATATAATAAGGTAAGATTAGACAATTTTTCTTAAAATGTTTTTTGGAAAAATATGCACATGTATAGGAGCTATAGGGAATCTACTGAGGCCCCTCCAAATTAAGTTGATTTGCGGTGTACATCCTTACTGTCCACAGAATCGTCCGCTATGAAAACCAAAATATGCATTAGTTAAAGAATAATTGGCCGGAATTAACATTCAAATAAAAAAATAAAAAAAAGTGGCGAAAAAAATAAATAAATAAATAAATAGTGGCTTTTAAAGCTTCTTTATAGCACTCCCTATTAGGCAAAAGTATTTTTATGTTATTATAAATATGTAGCGATATTTTGCAATCGTGAAAGAACGAAGTTTTTAGAGTGCTAAAAGGGGGATGGGAGCAAATTTGTAACCGTGTAAGACCGAGTTCGTGCTAAAAGAGTTCGTGTTAAGCGAGGGCCAAGTGTAGTAGTCTCCTTGCGCACCACAGTCTCGGCTCATCGTCACTACGTGGACTGCCGTCCACAGTGATATTCATTGATCTATCTGGTGATAAGATAGACTGTGAAAGCCCGAATTAATGCTTAGGGGCTGTCTATTTATTACGTTATCACGTTTTTGATGATAAATAAAAATGATTTTTTTTTATTTTACTATCGTATGGGTCATATTTTGCGGCATCGTATGTGCAAACATCCTCATTATTTTTCCAGGAAATGTCGCAATTTTTTGTCAAAGTTTAAGTTGTCTATCGATTGTATAGCTAAAACCATATAAACTAAAAAAATTTGGTGATATTTGCTCTTTTAAGCTGAGTAAATTAAAAAAAACCCCTCTCCTGTAAATTTTTGTACTTTTGTACTTTTGCACCTGCGCCGAAAAAACATGAATCACCCAAATTCACACCAGTGTGAAGTGTTTGCCCTTGAATCTTTTTCATAGACATCGCAAATGATAAACGCACAGACAATCAGTTGGAATCGTAGAATATTATCAAATAACAAACATTCAGATGTAAGCTATGCGGTGGGATGCCAACTGGTTCCAATGAACTTAATATTAAATTGGATAATTCATTGCCTCATCTTGAATATATAAAATTGTCAGTTGAGTTATATGTTGTGACTACACCTGGCAGTTTCGCTTGAATTTTAAAATGAATGGCATTGATGTGAATGTTTAAGTATTAAGTTTTTATTAGCTTGACTGAAAGTCTATAGTCGGTCTTATTTCAAGCAACATCACTCGCCTATATTGTGCCAGTTTTACACCGGTAATGTTTCGTCAATTTCCAAATTTTATCAATTGCTTAAAATAATAAAATAAAGCAAAGGTAGATCGCAAAAATCAAAGACATAAACTAATTTTTAAAGACCCTAAAGTGAAGTTGAAGTAAGATAGTTAATATTTCTTGTAATATTACATATGTATACCACAGCTATGAGTAGAAAAATATCTATTTAGCTCTAAAAAGGGCTAGATTTAGTTATAAAAATACAACTTAATCGCACTGACGGGGATTATTCGTGAGCCAGCAGAGGCCGAGCACAAGGTACAATTATATAAAGGTAGTCCTTTTGCGGACGTTATTGCTATCGCTGTCTTCTTCGAGCCCTAGTTTTTCTGAAACCGAAGGAAGAATTGGCTGACTCACGAGTCAGTGCTTTGGACACCATTACACTGTAATACAGACAATTGAAGTAATTTATTGTGGTATATTTAATTTAGAACAAAATTGTAATGGCAATAGTGAATTAAATTATGTATCCACTAATTCACGAAAGTTGATTATTGCTGTGCATACAGATTTCATGCATTTAATACATAAGTTTGGTAAAAAAAAATCAATCATAAAGCTAAAATCATCTTAGCGAAGTTATAATACTTTCCTCTCTATATATTATTTTTACATCGTCGCCCGCTGTCGCTATAAGATTGCTGGCATTTTCCGGATATCTGCCTTGTTTAAGTACAATTTTTAATAAATTTGAGCACATTGCGATAAAGTGAATTAGCCATGTTCAAGTGCAATGCCATCCACAATGCTTTGGGTACCGGGTATCTCACAGTCGGACATCGATTGTAGCTATCCTACTTCTTATTATAATTATTGCTTGTCGAAAATATCAAAAATATTTACCCCTTTACAACACTTTGAAAACTTACCCGAAATGTATCCTCCATATTATATGAGGGCCAAGGGTATTTTGTAAAAATAATAACTTAAGTGCAAACATCATTCGATTTTTTAGTACATGGTTTCTTTTATTTTTTAGAAATGCTTGTGGAGCTCTTCGAAATTTATCATATGGCAGACAAAACGATGAAAACAAACGTGGAATAAAAAATGCTGGTGGAATAGAAGCTTTGGTTCATCTTTTGTGTCGGTCCCAAGAAACAGAAGTTAAAGAGTTGGTAACTGGAGTTTTATGGAATATGTCTTCTTGTGAAGACCTTAAACGGTCAATTATTGATGAAGCTCTTGCTGCCATAGTATGCAGCGTTATAAAGCCACATTCTGGCTGGGATGCTGTTTGTTGTGGAGACACTTGTTTTTCAACAGTATTTCGAAATGCCTCAGGAGTATTGCGCAATGTTAGTTCAGCAGGAGAGCATGCAAGAGGCTGTCTTCGGAATTGCGAACATTTAGTTGAATGTCTGCTTTATGTGGTGCGAACAGCGATTGAGAAAAACAATATTGGAAACAAAACGGTAGAAAATAGTGTATGCATACTTCGTAATCTGTCATACCGATGTCAAGAAGTTGAAGATCCCAATTATGACAAGCATCCTTTTATAACGACAGAACGGATACTTCCATCTTCATCAAAAGGTAATTCGGTATTCAATAAATACATTTAATATCATTCAATATTTCTTAAATTCACATGAGGCAATTTTGAATTATATTTTGTTTAAACTTAATGTAATCTTTATTTTTATTTTCGTTTTTATCTTAAATTAATTCAAAAAAATTTGTTTATAGTTTTCTGAATTAACAGTTGGCACTTTAACCACATATCTAGTCAAAACCAAAAGAGCTTTGACTTTGTATACAGAAACAAACTTGTCTAACCATATGCTTTACTAAAATCAGTAAGAATTGCATCTTTATGCGAATAATTTGGGAAGTCCCTTAGACTAAACGAAGTGAGCTCTAAAATGCTACTTTTTGTTGATCTTCGTCTTGTAAATCATTGTGGCAAGAAGAAATCTCGGATCTATAAATGGGCTGTAAATGAGGATAACTAATCCATTTTCAATAAAGATTTGGTAAAACGGACAGCTTAGGGCCGATTTCTGCCCTAACTGTCAAAGTATATGATAGCTATTTGTCCGGAAAAGATAATCACTAGATATCCCTATCGTATAGCAAGTCGGGTTTCTTATTTGAACAAGAAAGAATAACATATGGCTGTTAACTGTGATGTTTTCTATCGATTTTTGCTGTAAAGTACCGAATTGTGCTGTAAGGCGCAAACACATAGTTGCTTTGGTTATCGCATCCTCGCCTTTTCTTAACTTGACTATTAAAAATCAGCTGTTCTTTGGCCGAACCGGAAAAGATTTGACAGGGAGTCGGGTCCTAAATAGTAAAAATATAGTAAATTCATGACATTGTAACAAAAAATCCACGGCATCCACCATGTCAGTGCAAATGTTACATCATAATAATACATCATAAAGCTGACAAAGAAACGAAAATTATTAGATAAAATTACATGCGGCTGAAAACGGCCAATTGCTAAAAAATCGAGATAAATTTACGTGCTGGATACTTTTGTAAGCACCCGTGTAAGCTTTCCGTCTATGATTTGCAATAAACCTATATATTTTAAATTTTTATTATAAAAATAATTTGTAATAGGTTTTTTATTATTTTTAGTATACAAGTATTTAAATATAAAATAATTTGCATGTTAGATTAACGCATCAGCAAGCGTACTGCGCGATCTATATATATAAATATTAAAAAAAAAAATTGTTTTTGATTGCAAGCAGGTCAAATAATATAGCAAAAATTAGTTTTCTATGCTGAAAAGGGTATATTTTCCCGTATATTATATTATATATTTTATAGCTGAAAAGGGTATATTTTTCCGTTTGTTTCAATACAAACAAAAACCTCTTAACGAGGTGAGATTAAAGTGACGATGGCACATTCAACTCCAAAAATTTCTGATACCAAATTTTGTGACGATTAATATTTATTTAAACAAAAATATTTAAAAAGTTTTTAATTAGAGTCAAAATCGGCACGCTGCCTATTTTGCCTTTTTAAATTTTTCAGCTAAGTGCCGATTTTGAAACTAATTAAAAACTTTTTAATTTTTGTCAGGGCAAAGTAATTATCATATCAAAATACTTTTCCAACGACAATTAGCACGTTTCTGTAACTTTAGTCGTTCAGAAGTTATGGGCGCGAGAAATTTCCCGTTTTCCCGCCAAAGTAGTGGAAAAAGCAAAAATTAGATTAAATTGAAAAAAAAAATAACGATTTCTTTTAAATTTAAATTATATTAAATTTTTTTTATGGCTTTAAATTTTATTGCATTGTACACGTCTCTATATACGTCTCTATATGACTCTACATGAGTTTTTACATAAATGTATGTATAGTGCATGTAAAAGGTTAGGTATATGGGATCTTTGCTACTAATTTTAATGAGTAATATCTCGAGAAAGCGAATTTTCCCAGATATGTATGTGTTATATACCAAAAGTTGAACAATCTCAAGGGCTATATGGCCTTGAGTGACTATCAAAATCGTTAGAGCCATTTTTAAGAAAACTTCAAAAAACTTAAAAAAAAAAATGAATTTTAATTATAAATCTTGAAATATTTTATTTAGATAAATTATGTCAAGGCAAAGATATTATCATTTCAAAATACCTTTCTAACGACATATAGCACGTTTCTGTAGCTTTAGTCGTTTAGAAGTTATGGGCGCGGGAAATCTAGCTTTTTTAGCTGTTTTCCCGCCAAACTATCGGGAAACCCAATAAGTCGTAGAACAAAACATGTTCAGCTCGAGCTGTTTAATTAAATAAAAGTGGTTCCAGGACTCTAAAACAATAAAATCGACAGACACACAGACCCACAGACCCACAGACAAACAACAGGACAAACGTTTTCATTTCGAAAAGGCCGTTAAAATCTTGTTTATTGAATGGTATTTAATTTTTTTCATCATTTTTTTTTTTTTTTATTTATGAATGTCCAACATCTTAAGAATATAAAGTTCGAATTTGACATCGATCGGAGCAAAAATAACGAAGTAATGGGTAGTTGAACGGAGGTCATTCTATGTGCGATGTATGGGGAGCCAAAACTTTAAAGCGCTCTTCTGCAAAGTGCCATCTTCACAGTAGGTGAACACGATTACTAAAAATCTACTTGACCAATCTTTTTGAAATTTTGCACACAGCTTCTTTAACTAATTTTCCAGGTATCACCGACAAGATTTTTTTAATTTAATTTTTTTTTTATATTTTTTCTTTAACAATTAAACTTTTTTTTTTAGTCAAGAATTGAATTTTTGACTTCAAACTTTCATGAAAAATCGAAAAAAAAATGAAAAAAAGAAAAACTCCACGGTGATACCTCCGGACAATTATCCTTTAACTAATGCATATTCTGGATTTCATATCGGACGATTCTGTTGCCCGTTAGGATGTACACCGCAAATCAACTTTTTTTTGAGGGGCCACGGGAGATTCCCTATAACTTTTATACCTGCACATATTTTTCAATAAAACATTTTTAGAAAAATTGTCTAAATGTTACTTTATTATATGTCATAAATTAATAAACTAGCTCAAGCCGTTTCGCCACAACAAATTTTTAAAAAGTGGCCCGTTTTGCACCGAATTAACCATAGTCGGAAATGAAGTTACAGTTTTGCTCCTCAGTTGGCTGCATTGGCTGCTCTCGCGGTGATTGTCTTACTAAATAGTACTTCATTTTGGCAATACAAATGCGTTTTTTTCAGAAGAATGGGACAGGAATATTAAACAGCATTGAATTCTTCGTCACTTATTTAACGCATAAAGCTTTTGGTACCGGTTATGTCACAGTCGAGCTGTAGTCGACTGTAGCTTACTAGTTAAAAGGTGTACGGGCGGAATGTAAATTTGAATAATCCAGTTCTTTTAGTTATTAGTTACATTATTTACATAAGGCTGCCTTTTTTTTTATAAACGTTTATTTTGAATACTGCGAAATTTAATAAAAAATTCTAATTTGTCTAATCTTTTATTTACAGGAGAACACTTGGGCTGTTTCGGAACAAGTAAAAAAAAGAAAGAAACTTCGAACCCTAATGCTTTACAAGAATACAACAGTACCACAGAGTACACTAAGAGTTCGGTGACTACAAACCAACTAAATAAGGGATATGAACAATTATGGCAACCAGAAGTAATTCAATATTATTTATCAATATTGCAAAGTTGCTCTAATCCAGAAACACTCGAGGCCGCTGCAGGTGCGATTCAAAATTTATCTGCATGCTATTGGCAACCCAGCATTGATATTCGTGCTACAGTGCGGAAAGAGAAAGGTCTACCGATACTTGTAGAGCTTCTTCGTATGGAAGTCGATCGCGTAGTCTGTGCAGTTGCAACAGCTTTACGTAATCTAGCTATTGATCAACGCAACAAAGAACTTATTGGAAAGTATGCAATGCGGGACTTAGTTCAAAAACTTCCGTCTGGAAATGTACAACATGACCAAAACACGTCGGACGATACAATAACAGCTGTATTGGCTACAATTAATGAAGTTATTAAAAAAAATCCAGAGTTTTCACGTTCTCTTTTAGATGCGGGGGGGATTGATCGACTCATGAATATAACGAGACGAAAAGAAAAATATACACCATGTGTATTAAAATTTGCTAGTCAAGTTTTATACACGATGTGGCAACATAACGAGCTACGAGAGGTTTATAAAAAAAACGGATGGAAGGAACAAGATTTTGTTAGCAAAAACTTTGCCGCACATAGCACTCCGCCAAGTTCTCCAAATAACGCAAACAATACTCTAAACAGACCAATGGCTTCGCAGGGACGTACTCGGTATGAAGATAGAACTATTCAGCGAGCAACGAGCAACTCATACAGAAGTAAGGATTCAAGCGGTTCCGTCATGTCTAATAATGAGTCAGCCTTGCTTTCGGAAATGGTTAGAAAGCAGTTATAAAATGTGTTTTCGCTTGTTAATTATTTTATTAGTATCTACATAAAAAGTATTTACACTTTTAAATTATTCCGAAAAGCTCATACCTATTTCTTTAGTATAACGATTTTTACAGCATTACCCAACATAAATTGTAAAAGATATTAAATATTAAGTAAACTAATCTAAAAAAATAATGAATAAAATAAGATATCCATGTATTTGATAGTGGAAATTTGTTTATTTATTCGCATTCAGAAAGACGAACCAAAAGGAAAATAAGCAAGTGTGATAGTTGCAGTTGAGTGCTCTCGACTGTGAGTTACCCTTTGTAAGATAAATAAACCAAACACGTCTGTTCAGCGGCACTATGAGCCCAAATAGCGTTGAGCGTTGAGTCTCTCCGAAACAATAGATAAGAGCAGAGAAATATGTATGAATTTATCCGGCTGCTGCAAGGCCATAAAAAAATAAAAATAATAATAATAAATAAAATAATAAACAAATCCTTTAAATAATAAAAGCACTTGTTTATTAGATTTGATTATGATTAAATTGTTTTGATCCTAAAACAATGTAAACGAGAAAGAAAGCTAACTTCGGTAAACCAAAGTTCGTATACCCTTGCAGTCTGCAATTGGATCATGGAAAATCGAACAATTTTAGTAATGTTGAAAAAACATCAAATTTTGTAAATTTTTCACTTTACATGTAGAATTTTACATTTTCATATAAATCGACCGATCGCTTCTATGGCAGCTATATGATATAGTTGTCCGATCTTAATGAAATTAAAACCGTAATAATAGAACCATAAAAAACTGCTATATCTCAAAATTTATAGAAATACGTTTACAAACAGAGAAGTTAAAATTTTTTTTACATTAATTTCGCCGTCATTCCTATTGCAGCTATAGGATATAGTAGTCCGATTTCGGCCGTTCCGACATACATATATACTGCGTGCTAAAGAAATAAGACTATGCTGAAAATTTCAGCTCGATAGCTCAAAAACAGAGATTAGTTCGCGTAGAAATCGACAGAAAGACAGACGGACAGAAAGACAGACGGACATGGCTAGATCGACTCGGCTGGTGATGCTGATCAAGAATATATATATGTCGGAGTATCAATTTCCTCTTGGGATTCCGCGGCGTTGCGGGCCGTGCGCTTTCTCGGCTGTGACATTGTTTCACCGTGTCTTGATCAGGACTGCCTTAACAGTGCGAATCCCCTTCTTATATAGCTGACATTGGCGTACATCCTCTTCCTTACAGTATTCGCCAAAGACTATATATCTGTCCTTTTCTTATACCTTGTCACACCGAGACTGCCAATTAACAGATCTCTGTTAGGCTAACCGCAACATACAGAAACCCAAATGAGAATGGTAATGAAGGAACAATAATAATACCAGGAATAAGAATAGCGCGCAGCGTTCAGTTTAAGAAGCCAAGTATTGCTGATAATACCAGGAATTAGAACAACGCGCAGCGTTCAGTTTAAGAAGCCAAATATTGCTGATAATACCAGGAATAAGAACAACGCGCAGCGTTCAATTTCAGAAGCCTTTAATTCCAAATAATAATGTAATTCCAGTTAATCCCTATTTAACTAACTTAATGCTTTGAAAACAGAAATAAAGTTCCGACATATACTTTATGGGGTCGGAGATGCCTCCTTCACTGCGTTGCAAATATCATGGCAAAATTATAATACCCTCTGCAAGGGTATAAAAAGCATAATACCACAACCTCAGTATACCACAACAGCCATTAAGTTTGGAGGTCTAAGTGTACTGATATAGGCCTGCTTTATCTATTATGGAGTAGTTACAAACCCATCCGAGATTGCTATTCTGTGTGCGCGAATATTTGAAATATACATAATGCTAACCTTGGCAGAATATTACAGTTTTTTGACACATTACATTATGACAGTTAATTTCTGGAAAAGCTGGAGGCGGATCTTAATTTGCTATTAATACGATTTTGTATAATATGAAATACGACAAACAAAATGGAAAATAATCATAAAAGAACCATTTAGTTTTTGAAGTGAAACTTCTTTAGGCGCGTTATGGATTTTCGGGGACGGAGTAAAACCGATTCATGAAACGAAAAACGACACGAAAATGCGCGTAGTTCCTGTCCCTCTCTCACCGCTGGCGAACGATCTTCCTCTCCTCTTCTATCCTCTCTTGCTCTCAGCGCGCTAGCACAAAGTTGAGAGCGTAAAAATCTAAAAATAGAATGCGCATGTGAGCATGTGTGTGTATGCGTACTTGAGCGAGAAGACGCTTTTAAGCCGAAATCATTTCTGTGACAAAACAAATTCATTTGCAGAAGTAGAAAAAAGGGTGAGAGGTGTGTGTGTCAAAAGAACTTCTGATTGAACAGATTGCATACAGATATTAACAGGTTAAGTATGCATTAACTATTTTTGATTGGCACCATAATTCTTATCCATCTTTTTCGACCAGGAAATGAAAATATGTAATGTGTCTTCTTCTTCTCGATTGCACTATGTTGAATTTGACCCGTTTTCGTGGCCAAAATTAAAATTTTGGAAATTAACAAGATTTTTCACTGCAGGTTTGTTGTATAATTATGGTTATGACTATTGGAAGGTATTTTAGAAAAGTGGGCGTGTCAACGCCCCCCTCCGCCCACTGAAATCGAAATAAAAACGAAAATTTAAAGCAGTTATAAAGTTAGAGACCCCAATTTTGGAACACAGGATTAATGTCATATTTCAAATGTGTCCTGCAAATTTGGCCCAGATCGCATAATAAATATAGAAGTTATTCAATAAGAAAAAATGTTTTAATTTCATTTCATTTAATTTCATTCATTTTCAAATTCATCAATGTCATCAATTTCATTATTATTATAAAAAAAATGTATCGTCGTCTTCCCTTGCGTCGATATCATTTGAAGACTCATCTACAGATTCGACTTCACAAGCCAACAGCTGGATTACTTCTACTGGCAAAGCAATTCTCTTATGTTTTTGAATCCGCCTTTTTAAATTTAATGATGACATTACGGGGTCGGAAGTATCCATTGCTCTGTGAAAAACGTCCGTCAGGTTGTTAATTCGGCTGTTTTTCCTTGCATGGTGTAGTCTGTCGGACTTATATATTTTATTTCTGGATTCAGCTGGATTCCAGAACCAAAGCCAACGCCTCTTCAGCGGAAGATCGCAAAGGCTGTACCACGGGCTTGTTTAACATTTTGCGAATAGTGACGGCTTTTCCAGGGTTTAATGCAAGTAATCT